>VYXB01007424.1:186011-282364 GCA_013397135.1 Pachyramphus minor | reverse complement strand
ATATAATATAATAATTATATAAATAATAATAAATAATGAAATAATTCATTGGTAATGAATATGCCAGCTGTTTAGGACTTGTTTGTTTGGTGATTCTGACATCCAAACCTGCTTAAGGCCTTACTGAGCTGTAGAGTGGGTGGAAAGTTCCTAGGGTGAAAATAACAGCTTTTTGATGCATCTTTTTCTTCCTCTCAGTGCAGAATAAGTCAGGTTCTATCTCGTTGTAGGATAACAACAAGATAGTTGTTATCCTACAACTAACTAATCAAAGGTTAGTTGTAACTAACTTTATCAAAAGAGTGCATGGCTTGCTCATGTTTTTACTGGCATTTGTAGTTTACCACACTTTGGAAATTCATCTTCAGTGCAGAAGAATAAGATCCAGTCTGAAGTAGTTAAAGCAATTGCTTCTGGCTAATGTTTCTAAGTGAAACTGTTGAGATTACATAAGATAGTCAAGGGGCTGGAGCACATGATTTGCTAGGAAAAGCTAGAGGGAACTGTGCCTGCTTACTTAGGCTGCAGAAGGGATGGCTTGGGGAGACCTAATAACCTTCTAATACCTACCAAGAAGGTTGTTCAGAAGGCAGTTTGTCTGTCTGTGGAGATAAGATGAGAACAACTGTAAATTTGAACAGAGAAAGTTTTGGCATTTGAAGATGGGGGCTGGTGCAGTTGAACTTGGGAGCATAGTTGCCCAGATGTGGATCTCTGTCCATGGGGCTTTTTCAAGGCCCAGCTGGAGAAAGCTCTGGCTACTGGTCTGAATTCAGTGTTGCTTCTGCCTTGGGCAAGAGGTCTGACGAGACCTCCTGTGGTCCCTTCCAACCAGTAATTCTGTGATATCAGGTCTAGGTGCAACTCCAGTTTAAATAGGAAGACAGCAGAGTATCAGGGTTTCCTTTGCACTGCATGACATGAGCATACTGAGCTGGAGGTGCTGATGCAGGAGGCACAGTGCACCAACACCTTCTAGTAAATCTGCACATGGCCCTTTTTTTAGCACCTGCTCTGAAATTTGTACCTAAAAGTTAGGATGATTTCTTGGTTTTTTTCGTTTTCTCTCCTTTTCTTTTTTTGCTTCTGTTACTTCAATGCTAATATAAGTGCTTTCTGTCAGTAGTTTTCTAATGTTCAGTGAAAGTGGTTATGCTCAGGATTTTTGTGTCAGTGATTCTGGGGGGAAGGATTATACAGCTCCTGCCTAACACTAATATAGGATAAGAAAAATTCCAATCAAAATCTCCACTTTCAAGTACTAGTAAAAAATGTTGCACTGAAGTTGTATTCAATCTGGGACATAAAAATAAAAATAAACCGGCCTGCTATATATCAATTTCCCTATAATAAGTAAATACCTATTGATTTAAGGGCCAACCATGGAATCTTGATATATGCTTATATTTGGAAGCAACTGTCACAGAAACAAAGATTTGAATAAGTGTTGTTCCTAGGTTTTCAGGTGACTGCTGTTGAGAATTATGAATTATTTTAGTGTTTTTAGTTTATGTATCTGCCTGTTTCTCCCTGTGGCTCTGCAGCTCTTCTTCAAGGTACAGGTTGAAAGAAAATACAGTGTGAAGGTAGTGAACAATAGAGTTGTTATGGACAAGAGGGGCTGATTTGTTTTTTATATACATAGTAGTAATTTCTTCACCATCTTTCCAGAAAAAAAGACAAGACCCTTTATTTAAACTTCTAAGGTTGTCTTTACGTACCTTCCTGATCTTTCCTTTGCTTCTTCTGTTATAAGTGCCTCCTCCTGGCACCTCAATACTTTAGTTTTGAAGTGGGTATTTTTTATTGGACTAAAATGTACCAACATAAGTTAGCCTTCTGTGAAGGATATAATTACAGAAGGCCATGTGCTGAGTGCTTGTGACTGTTCTACTGGTGAGTCATGCAGTCAATTCTACAGAGTGTTGAGGGGAGTTACTCAATGTTATCATTAGATACCTTGGAGCTTTGTTCACATTTATTCAGAGTAAAGACAAGTTTTCAATGTCTGCCACATTTGATTGTTGGTTTTTTGTTGTTCTTGAGGTATTAATGTCCCAAGAATATCTCTTCTTGGCATGTTAAGGTTTTTTGTAATTTTTGGGTCAGAAATTGTTCAAATTTTATTATTAGGATGATGCAAGATGACTGACTTCAATAGAGCATTTTGGTTTGTTCTCTTCTACTGTAAATTATCTGGTAAAAAATAGAAAATACAAACTGAGAAAAATTTGAGTAATAGTGTCTGTTATATAAACTCTTGAGTTTAAAGCAATTTGCTTGTTTTGGAGTCTTCTGGCCACTTTTTGCAGCTTTAGGGCTACACTTCCTTTTTTCTTCTCTTTTTGTTGAAAGAAAATAAGAGAAAAATTGCTTAACCCGTATGGTCACTTTAGCCATGAAACTCTAGAAATACATGAAAAAAAAAAATCAAACTTTTATTTCACAGTTAACCTTCCCTAAAAATGGAAGGTATAGTGAGTAGCCATGTTTGGTTTCTGAAGGATAAGGTCTGTGCTAATGTGTTTACTTTGTAACTACAGTCACTGTGCCTAAAGATTAATTTGTACTTCTGCATTACCTGCCTGACACTGGAAAAAGGCTTCAGGAGATTGAGCTCACATGATGCAGACTGTGAGTAGAATAGAACATAACTTTGCATTTCTTATCTTTTGCTTATCCCAGCAACAGTTTAATGTCAAGATGGTCACAGCTTTGGACAGGTCATAGCTGGTCTGTTCTGTATGTAGGTTGGTCCTGTTATTTGTAGATCTGTCATGTACTCTGTGCACCCACAACCAATACCAGTGTTGGTATTTTTCTTATGCAGCTCTCTTCCCCTTTCCCCCAGTGCAAAGTAATGTTTAGTAGAAATTTCATATTTTTGTTTGCTTTTTGAGACTGCTCTTCTTGAACATGGTAGCAGCTTTTCTTTGTTCAGGTAGTGTAAATAGTTGCATATGAATTCTAGGCAATTAAGCCTCTTAGTGCTTCAGTTGAAGGAGTAAAACATTTTGTTGCTTTGCATTTAGAGAAGATAAGACTTAAAGGAATTTCTTTTGATTTTCATTTTCCTCATCAGGTCATACTGTCAGACATACTGCTATACAGTGTTGTGAATATTAGAGGCAGCTAATAAATAAGACATTTAAAGTCACATTCAAGGAAGTAACTTTAAATAGCCTGTAAAATAGAATTTGCTAGTTGCTTTGTATCTGTTACTTCCTATGTTTGTGATTATTGACAGATTTGTCAAACAATGCATGAGAAAATGTTTCCCTATCTAGTAAGCTATCTGCATTATAAAAAATCCATTAAATTTTTAAGGCATATAAGAATTCTTTAGTGTTTGCTATGTATGTAAATACTTGACTACTTGTTCAGCTTTTCTGTTCAAATCATGTTATTCAAAGCATGTTTCAGGTTTGGAAGTAAATTGTTTTGTGTGGGTGTATGGTGTTCTTTGTAATAAGGTGCTTAATGTATCAGTAATAGTTTTACCTGATTTGTCCTTTGCACACTTGTAGAAGGGCCCTGTTTTCCCTCCCTCCCTTAAGAAATAAAACAAATGTTTGTAACAGCAAAAGTCGTTGTATAGTTAAGGCTGACAGCAAGGCCACTGAGCCTTGGTGACTTCTCAGCTTTTCCTTTTGAAAAAGAGTATGGTAATATTAAAGCCTTTAAGATAACCGAATTTTGAAGTCTTCACAGAAGGGATATGTCTGAATAACTGGTTTCAAGGGTTTAATTTGTCCAGAATGAAAGCTAATTTTTTTACTGACAGACAAGATTTGCTTTGGCAAATTAGGGACTAAAACCTAGACACAGAATAAGAAATGCCCCCCCCCCCTGTTTAGCTAAGTTGTGTAGAAGCAAAGAACACAAAAGCTTTATAAGGCCCAATTTAAGCACAATAGGTGGCAGTCAAAGGTTTAATTTTATCCACAAGTTGGAAAGCTGTGAGCAGGATTCTGTGAACTGTCCTTTACTCATCTCTCTGCCTTTGTAGTGTGATTAACTCAAGTATTTCCCCTTGATTTGAGCTAAAATTGATAATATATAAAGAAGTTCAAATTGAACTTCTGATAATCACTACATCTTTCTGATGCACTTTCTAGTTAATTATTCCATTTTGTTTTAATGCGTTTGCTTGTTGGATTTTAGTTATCCATGGGCTTTTATTAAAAGCTTTTTAAAATTAGCTTAAACAATGCCACCCTGAGATTAGAGGAAATCAGAACCTATATATGGGTACCACTTGTATGGTCATGTGTTCACACCAACATTAACTTGATATTCTCTATTAAAGCACTACTTTTGTAGTAATGTCTAGTTACTGTTATGTCTGGATGCTTGTCAGTGCCTCCTTTACACAGCATTACACTCTGATGACTAGACACAGCAGAATTGGGTATTAAGTCAGATGACTTCCAGGACTTCCTTTGAGGATTTTAGACTTTGTTTCAAGGTGACAACATCTTTTCTAGTGGAATGATACAGGCTGGCGTATGGCTGCTCTGCCATGCTGCCTTAAAAGGATCCACAAAAGTCCTGATGGACCATCCAAGACTACTGGTTCTGCTCTGGTATCTCTTTTCCTCACTCTGTGTTGTGTTGTTTTCCCCTTAGGATAGTATAAGGGTTTTTTGAGGTTGATAGGCAGATCTTGGCTTGAAGGTAGAAGTATTTTCCTCTGTGTGTAATGGCCAGGAAAATACTGGGGAAAGAGTGGTGTTCCGTCTGTAGTCCTGTGAGTCCTCTTCTGACACTTCATCTCCTCTGTGAATCATAAGGTAACATATTCTGGATTAATGGTATTTCCCTCTTTGTAGCCTTTATCAGGATTTGTAGGCTAGGCTTGCACTCTGTTGTCGCTAGGCAGGGGTCCTTTAGCACAAGAATCTTATTGCTGCTCATTCCTTCACACTCAGGGAAAGGAAAAGCTCAGCAGTAGCATTTGCAGTGTGGTGTTTCTCGTGCTTTTTGAGAGAACTAAAAGAGAGAGGTTTTTTTTGAGAGAGTTGCTGGCCCCCAACTAAAATTCCAGCCAGCTCCAAAGCAGCGTGATGCTACTAGGTCACTCTCTTTGTCTGACATCCTAGTCTTCCCACTTAAACATGATTTTACAGTACAGTTGGCAGGTTTGGTGTAATCTTACCAGTATTTGTCATCAAGATATTTTATCTGTTGGTATAGACTATGCATAAGAAGTTGTTATAGAAGATCGTGAAAAATCGCCTCTTCCAAACAGCAGATTTGTGGATCATCCCTTAGCAGAATGCCTTTTTATGGCCAGTTATTGGAATGCTTTCAGTCATTTCTTCTAAGATAAGTTTTCACCCCACACTTTGTGGGCTCTCTGTGCTATTGTTGCTATCAGTTACTGTCACCTTTCAGCCTTTTCACTTTCTTTTTGGGTGTGAAATTCAGTTGCAATAAGCTACTCAGACACTAATTGCTTAGCAGAACAAGAATGCTTACTCTAACAGCAAGATATCAGCAAATTCCTACCACTTGAAGGGAAAGCAGTGTGCTTTATGATGCAGGAGAAATGCAGAAAATTTCTGGTTTTATGAAGGACCTGTAATGAGAGAGAAAATACTTTTTAGTTCTAGAGTATGTCCTGCATGCTCAAATTTACATTTCCCATGGTAATGGTTATGTCCTGCTAAAAGTGTTGTGATAATTTTCTTTTCTGAGGAGTGTTCTGGCTTTGCTTACCATTCATACTTGTGTGCCATTGAACATCAGGGGAAAAGTTCCAAAACATTTTGCATCCCACTTGCAGTACTGAATATTTGAAACCAGCCTATAAAGCAGCTGTGCTGTCCCAGTCTCTCAAGTCATCTTCCATTAAGTGTTGTGGACACAAAGATATCTGCTGGGCTTCTGGGGCTTTAGAAATTTCTGCAAATCTTTTACTAGTGCATATATGGAATCAATATACTGCTTTTAAATTACTTTTTTGTATTGCCTGCTTGAAAACAAAGCTGTTTTATGATGAATTCAACTCTCACAAATTGAGGCAGATTTGATTTAAATAATGAATTACATCCTGTCTTCCATCTAAGACTGGTCTTGGAAAAAAGTAACCTTTAGCTTAATAAAAAGGAAAGCAGTCTGCCTCTAGGTATGTCTGTTGCTGCTGGAGGATCTTACCGATGTGTGGGAGCTGTAGCTCCAACCAGGTACCAGAGAGAGTGGCCTCCTTACCTGGTAAGAAACTTGTAGTTTGGAAAAGCCTGTTTTTAGGCAGGCTTTGGCTTTTTAGATTAGTCATATAACATTTGGAGTATAGGATCTCTACTTCAGTACAAGTTTCTCTCCATCTTGCTTTGCTCTTAATATATGCAGTGTCCTGAAAGGGGTGTGTCTTTGCTAAAGAAAAAAACAGATGCAATAACTGCATTATTCTTGGAGTCAGAATAGAATTTTTGAGACCAAAAAGCTGTAGCTGCTGGGCAGTGGAATTTAAAAGTCATTTGTAACCTTCTGTTCAAAGCTGAAATGGTGATATTGGCCTGGGTTTTGACTATGTTGGGGTTTTGTTTTGTTTTGTTGTTTTGTTTGGGGTTTTGTTTGTTTTTGTGTGGGTTTTTTGTTGGTGTTTTGTTTGTTTGGGGTTTTTTTATTTTATATTTGAGCCAAGGAAGTGTGGAAAAATACATTAGTGTTATTGATTTGGCTCTGTAGAAAGACATCAAGGAAAAAGGGTTGAGTTTCTATCAAAAACAATGCTTTGTTCCACCTTTTCAGCCCTTTCTATTTCAGGTTATCTGAGTAGCAACCTGATTCAGTGGTAAGAATCAAGGTCATATTTTATTCAGTACAAGAAAATGGAAAATCTGGCAAGAGCCAAGATACTTGTTTTGAAATGGTTTTATTTAGCCCTTTCTGCTACAGCTGCTCTCAATGGAAAGAGATAAAGCTGATGACAGGACACAGGGAATTTACTGTTCATTATTCATGACTTGCTAAAAGTTTAAGTCTGTAAAGGACTTTGTTATTCTTTTCATAGGTCTTTCAAGTTTTCAGATATTATTTGCTACAAGAGATTGGATGAAGCAATTAAAGAAAAGATACATATTTTTCTTGACTTACTAACCTTGACAGAAAACTTGAGAACAGAATATTCATGGACAAGTTCACTAGTTAAAATTGCAGTGTAGCAAGATTATGTTCAAGCTTAAGTCTGTCATTATTTGAATAAACTCTAGACTTGTGTTTTGTGCTGGCATCCTCATACCTGTCTAGCTCTGTTGTGAAGCCTTTAGTTTATAAATAAAAATCTGAGTTACAAATTAAAGCAGTTGTAGACCTACATAGGAGGTAACATGTCTGATATTTTCCTAGTTTAGATCCATATTTTACTTTCTCTTGCAAGTTGTAAGGTGTCCAAGGGTCAGGCCTAATCATCAGATCAGATATCTGGGAGGAACTAGGTTATGTGCTCTCTTCAGGTCAGGTCATATAGCCTGTCAGTCTTATGTTTTCTCCTTAGAGAATTATTATGTTTGAATTTTACATGTCCACATAATTCTTCAGTGCAGAAATTTCCTTCTCTAGTGGTACAATAGTATTCTTGAATTACTTCGCAACCTAATGTATATGATACAAAATTGATTTGTTTTGACAAAGTACTTTCTCTTTTCAAAGAGAGGAAATGAATTTAATATAATTATTTTTAGTTTGTTTTGTGACACATTGTATAATTTGTTTTGTTTTATAATTTAGGTGGATTGCAGTTAGTTTTCCAAGTAACAGACTATAGTATTGATGTTATATTTTTAAAATTAAAAAAACTTACCAAAATGTCTGCCGTAGAAGGAGATGGTAATACACTAAAACAAATATAGATTTTTCATATGTTGAATTAATTATTCAAAGTTTGGACTACAGTTTCAATGCTTTTTAATCATAAATCAGCTAAAAGTTAAATTAATAATTCAGGTTGTATTAAAAGCACTTATTTAGCTCTCTGAAATATTATGTTTGCTATGTTGTTTTTTATAGCAAAACTATGGTACAAAATACTTACATTTTTGTACCTCCACGTCCTCTCCTCCACGTGCACATTTTCTGAAGCTACCTGCTTTCACATGTGAATGTTTAAGTATGTAAAAGTAGCAAAAAATACCTTTTTTCCTTCCTATAATTTCAGGAGCTGCTGGGTTTGTTTTGCTACCGACGAGGACGATCGGACAGCGGAGTGGGTGAGACCTTGCAGGTGCAGGGGCTCCACGAAATGGGTTCATCAGACGTGTCTGCAGCGCTGGGTGGATGAGAAGCAAAGAGGAAACAGTACTGCTAGAGTTGCTTGTCCTCAGTGCAATGCAGAATATTTAATAGTATTTCCAAAGCTAGGTAAGATAACTAAATTGTTGTTTCTTTATTTGTTCTTGCTTTCTTTTTTTATTCCTTTCTTGTGCTCGGAGCATCAGTTCTGTTGAAAACTTGTCTATTCCTTTTGCCAGACAGAAAGAAATAACTTTATATTCTGCTCACATCCTATCTGGTGGCTTAGTTAAGTACCTTCTAAAAATTTTGGATGTGTTCCATGTAGGTAAATTGATAAATCTTGTGATTGACCTGTAATTATTTCATGGCTAATGGGATTATTTTTCAAGTTGAGCAGAGGGTGACTTCTTTCAGCATAAACACATCCTTTTTTTTGCCTCAGCTTGCAGAGAAACTTATCAAAGGAAATTAAGAGAAAAGAACCTTACTAGGCAGCATGTGGTATTACCCAAAAAACATACTTTCACTTTGTTTGGGAAGTATTTCTGAGTCAACATTGCCCTATAATAGAGGCAGAATATCTGTGGTTGCTGGGCACTGCTTTAGCTGTGTTTGTCAAGGTGAAAGCAAAAGGTTGGATGTGGACTTCCAGAGTGTACTTACTTGAGTAGCCAGGTAGGACATGCCCAGTATGTTGCATGTAATTGGATCAGCAGTGGTTGCTGTTAGTCCAGCCCTTACCTGCCCATGTGTTCTATGGGATATATTAAGTAAAGCAAGAAAATTAAATGTTGCCATGGAAACTTAAATTTTGTTTAAAAGTAAAACTGCTTGTTAAAGAAATGCTGATTCAGCAAGTGAGTGCAGGCATTTAGAGGATTTTAAAGATCTTTTAAAGTGTCTTTTTTTTGTAATGAAACAGCTGAAAATAAGGCACTGTCAGTTCTTCGGGACAGAACCTCTTTCCTATTGGTACAAGGGCTGACAAAATTAAGGTATCAAGGGAATTTTATGAGTGATAATGTTTATTTCCATGATAGAACACTGAGTATTGGGGAAGAAAATATGGACTAGTGTATTGTTGATATTCAAGAAAACAAATCAGCATGAGGCTTACTGCCAAGTTATTTAGGTATTGACCACAACTCAGCTTTGCTATAAAGATAAGGGAAATCTCCATCATAAAGAAGGCATCAAGTGATAACATTTAGCATTGGCTTTGGGAAGAAAACTGGTATAATATCTGGATAGAGAATGTACCACAAAACTTGAAGCTGTTTAAAATTCTTACTTGTATCTTGAATGATGAAATTCTAATGTGAGCTGCGTTTTTTTGGCTTTGGGAAAAAGGGGAAGCAACTGTAGTTTGGACAGGATACATGCACATAAACAGCAACAGGCATTTTAATTTGTTCTTGCGATTTGTGACGCTGAAATTCCTAAATTCTAACATTCCTGCTTTCTGAAGGTCGCCTAAAATTCTTGCATGAGATTTTTCCACTCTTGCTCTTGCATATAGGTATGCAAGAACCTTTTCATGAATTTGATGTATTTTCCTTCACAATACCATCTTTTTCCATTTTAAGAGATACGGGCATAAAAATTCAGACTTGTGTAAGAGTACAGAAGACATCAATAGCAGAGCAGGGAATGAATCCGGGTCTGTGCAACCTCAATCATGAGCTTGAAGAGCCTTAAACAAGTGAGACAGTCTTGCCCTTTTGTGGGTTTTTCTGATAACCCGAAGCTGTTCTCTCACAGTTCAAGTCAAGGTCAGCAGGCAGAGTTGGACAGGAAGATGTTTTCAAGCAGTCTTGTTAGGAGCCCCTTTCTCCTGCAACAGGTATCTTTGAAGTCAGTACTGGTCATAATGTACAAGAATCTAAAATTACTTGAGCAGGGAAGAAGTAACAAGTAAAGTTTCCCTGAGGCATCACAGTTCAAAAACTTATTTACATTAAGACTTCTTTAATGTGCTGCTGGAAACTTCTAAATTTCTGTGAAAGGGCTCTCCCTTACACAACTTCTAATTTATGATTACAGTTTAGAAGTAATATCAGTTTGAGGAGACATCCATTAATATCTTTATAAGTAACAGTGGGAATATTTTTATATATTTACAAATTGTAAACAACCCTTCCCATGGCGTATCTTTGCATTATAATTCCATTTCAAATCTGATAGTGCCTATCAGTTTTGGTGATTGGTAGTAATTATGTTCTTGCTAGCTGTTTTCCTCTCTTCTGAGAACTTTTACTAAATAGAAAAATATTATTGCCACTTCGAAAGTAACTGAAGTCATTCTTAAATAATTATTTCAGTTTAATGAAGAGAAAAGAGACTTTGGCAGAAACAATTCTGTTAAAGCATGATAGATTTTGCAAAATGAAAAATATTGTTTCAGTAATTTTTTTCTAGAATTCTATACCCAACTCTGTAATTAGCTTCTCTTAATGATTATTATCCATAGATGTGATTTGTTAATACTTGAAGTGTTATAAGGAAAGCTGTACTGCTTTTCGAGTCTCTTGTCTTCAAACAAATATAAGTTTTCAAAATGATACAACTGAAGAACTTTTTCAGTGACTGTGGGAAACAGTCAAGATGTGTAAATTACTGTGCATTTAGTACTTGCAGTAACGACCTTGTTGCTACTTCAAGCACATTGATAGACATCCCAGCGCTTTCTTAAGTCTGTCCTGGAAAAAAACACAACTGTTAAGAGCTGGACTGTTTGTTCCAGTTCTTTGTATTTTAAGCAGTGTTCCTTCTTCACAAACCATTTAATTTTGGTACTTAATCAACAATAGGATACTCAACTCAAGAACAAATTAACTCTACAGTTACACTGTTTGTGGACTAATTGACATCAGTTGGTGTATTTGAAGCAGGATCCTGGTGAGGTGTTCAGTGTCTTACAAGCCACATAGGAACATGCTTCCTGCCCTTAAAATGAGAGCTTTTTACGAAAGAATGTACAATCTACTGGAAAATGCACACAAAGGGAAGCAATCTGAAGTACGTGAGTAGTAAATTAAGAACTCAAGGCTCCAGCAGAGCTCAAGTAGAGAGTACATTAAGCAATATTCTGCCCAAGTTGTTAGGACTGCCCACTAGTCTGGTGCATAACTCCACAATATTTACAGTGACTTGTGTCAAAACTGCATATAAGATAAATGTGTTTAAATCACAACTCTTCAGTGTGATATTCACACACATACACATGTACAGGGAAAAAAGTTAGTCCTACAAGGACTCTGGATGCTACCACTGTACAAACTGTGTGTAAAATCCTACCCTGTTTAAAAAAAAAAAAAAGGAAAAAAAACCATCACAAAATGGATGTATTTGATGTATTTGAAAGTGCTTTATGAGAATACTAATGCTGATAAAACATGACAATGGATAAATTCAATTAGATGCTCCTGTTGCTTTTTTTCACTGACTGACTTGAACTGAGTAGAACTGGTTGTTTCAAGATCATTCACAGTAGAGCTTTGCTTTGAAAAAGAGGAACCGATGAAATCATGAAACAGTCACAATTTTGTCACTGTGGCTCATGGAAATACATTTGCTGCAAATATCTGATGTGAATTTCAAAATTTGTTTGAATGTTTAAATGCACAGCTTTTAATTCATTTAGTGTAAATATGATAGTTCAGACACAGTTTTTGGGGAAGGGAGTGTTAAACTATCACCACCCTAAAAACTAAAAAAATAAAATTGTGATGTACTACAAGTATTCAATGTGAGAATTGAACTGCAAGGGATTTTTGTGTATTTGGACAATGTCAAATACAGTATCTTTTACCTTTGGAAAGGTAAAAAATAAAAAACCTGTGGCACCTAATCTTAATTCTGTGCAAGGTCAGAACAAGTTTTGATTTGTTGGAGGTCAGGAAGAAAATGGCAATGAACTCGGGACCGGTGTACAATCCAGAACATGCTGATTAGCCTGGCAGTTCATCTAGCAGAAGTCCTGTACATCTAGTCTATCCAGACTCCAGTAAGTCATTTCATGCCATTGCTCAAGAGATCATTCTTTCCTCACTCCAAAAAAAAGAGATTAGTAAAAGAATTACAGGCCAGAGTGGGTAAACCTTGATGAGAGACAAGGAGGATTAGTTACTTGAAGAATGCCTGTAGGCTGGTTTTGAGCATAACTTTATCACTGAATTTGGTAGGAAAAAGCAGGAGGGGGCTACCAGGAACTGTTCTGCATTTGAGTTGGGGGAGGACAGTCTGTATGTAGAATTTGTTGACAAATACAAAAGTAATGTGGAATCTGATCATGGTGATGATGTTTTTCACTTCCATACATACTTTTCAGTGTTCTGGCTTTTGGTTGACTGGTGCTGTTGCAGCCCCTCAAAGAAAAGATGCAAGCATTGCTCTTCTTCACCTCACCAAAAATGGTCAGGGTAATGTCTTGCTCTGTCTGAGTCTGAAAGTGCAGTTGTCCATAGACAGAACAATGAAACTATTCATGGATTGTTGTCAAAGGAACTAAATAACCTGAATAGGAGTATTTTTTGTCTCCAGTGTTTGAGAGGTTGTCCTCTGAAAGTACTGAATGCAGTCTCTACCAGTGGAAAGAGTCTTTCCTACTGACTGTGCTACTTCTTACTGTATAGCAGGATAGTTTAATGACAGAATTTTCAGGTGAAGCTGTCAAAGATAAGTACATGATATATATATATAACTTATATATATAAGTACATGGTATTTTTTCCTTTTGAAACCTAAGTGTCTAACAAATAAAAAAGCCACTAAGCCTAAAGTGGTTTCCACAACAGAACCATTCAACTTCAGTGGGTAAATTAGTGCTCTAACCAGTGTATCCATCTTTTGGAAAGATGTTGCAGTAAATAAAATAGTAGGTAGTTACAAGTTTAGCTTAGTAGCTTTTTAATTATATGCCCGCATTTAAACAGCACGTGTGGTATGTCAGACTTGTGTTTTGCCAAATTTGTTCTTTCTTATTAGTGACAGACATCGAGACCTTTCTTCAGGATGCCTTTATGTGCATTTATATCTATCTTGAAACCTTACTTTTCCTTTATCATAGGTCCAGTTGTTTACGTTTTGGATCTTGCAGATCGACTGATCTCAAAGGCATGTCCCTTTGCCGCCGCTGGAATAATGGTGGGCTCTATATACTGGACAGCTGTCACGTACGGAGCTGTGACGGTCATGCAGGTACACACGTATTCCCTCTCCTAACCAGCTTTGGAAGCAAGTCTTCTAAAGAAAAAGTCTATTAAGATTCCCCTTTTCCTTGGCTTAAAGCATACTTCAGCTTCTTTCATTGTAGTTAAGAAGTAAATTCCAGATGGGCACATAGAAAGCTTTTCACTTTTCACTGATCACACTGTGTAAAGCCAAGTCTGCCTGTTCAAACATGGTTCGGTGTGCAACTAACAAAATTCACTGCTGCTCTAGCTGGCTGCCAGTTGTATGGCAGGCTGGTGAACCCAAGTCTGTTCTCATAGAAAAAGTGCCATTACTGCCTATCTGCTACTAATGGGTAATCCTTCAGAAAGGACATGAGACTGATCTTTTCTCTTTGCTGGAGAAAAACTTTGCTGGTAACATTCAAAGGATTGAAACATGGTGGTGGTTTCTTTTTTTTTAATTGTATAAAGGAAAATGCATTCTCTGAATGATGCAATTAATTAATAAACAAGAAATACAAAACACTGCAAATTAATAATATGCTCTTTTAATTACTTCAGACTGTATGATTAGTTGAAAGGGGAAAAAATACTTTTCCTACTTCTGTTCTTGTGAACTTGTTATTTAAATATAAAAATAATGTTGATAGGTGGTAGACTGTTAACTACAGAAAGGCTTGTTCACAGCTGTCCTGGTTCAGCCACAAGACAAGAGTTTTCACAGCTTGTACAACTAGAAGGACCTTTGTTACTGTTGTAATTGTTGATTCCTATATCAAGTCCATAACCTGTTTTGCCTAAAAGCATAAAAATATTTCTGATGCAATTTCAGTTTTATGCCAGCAAGTATTCCTCTACACAGTTCTCATTTTAAATATACAACCTGGTCCTTCTCTATATAAGTCATCTGGCACTAGTTGTTCCTGAACTGTGTGGTACTGCCCTGCAGTTCTGCAGATGGCTCCATCTCAAGATGATGTGCTGTTTTGGTTCAGTTTGTATGTGATCTTGTAGCAGAAATGAAGTGGAGCCCAAATGAGTTGTTGCAGTCCCCCTGGTACCAGTGTGGCCAGGGTCAAGCAGGTGCATAAGAGATGTTTAATGACTTGGAGTACCACCTCCATTCCAGTGGATGAGTCTCTGTATTACAGAATGGTACACTTAGGAGTTTTCTCATTGGATATTTTGCTCTTGTGGATCCTACAGGAACATTATAACCATCTGTAATACTACAGCCAGACTTTTGAAATGCACTAATCCTCTTCTCCTTGCCCATTGAGCCCTTTTCTATAGGAAAATATATGACTTTTTTAGCTGCCCTGACTACATAACAAAATGGAAAGATAAGTGCTTCTTTCTGTAGTTGTTTTGCTTTTGAAATGAGGATCTGTCTAAACATTAGTTTAGGCAGCTGGTCAAATGCCAGGTATGAAGAATTAGCTATTTACCTGATTTAATGTTTTGGTTGTATGGATGACACACTGGGCAAGACAATTTATTTTTGCTTAGAAGGGAGATTAAGGTGGTAATAGAGGGAAACTGTTCCACCCCTTTTGCCACCCTAGTTTTGCTGGGTTTAATTCAGCATGTCTTCTGACACATTTCACTCTTTTCCTTCAGCTGAATGGCCAGAGAGAAGCACAAAAGCTATTTTTAAAGGCTAAGAAAATTAAATACAGAATGACATTGTGACTCCAGTGGCAGCTAAGTCAGTAACAAATCATATAGGGTTACGGAAAGCAGAGAAATTTAGTAATCTAAAGCAGAAGAGACAAGATACTGAGATTTTTATAGATGGACAAGGACTCTAAGGAGAAAAAGGATAGCGTCAGGCTTCATGGTTTGGGTGGAAGATATGGAAGAAGCTGGAAGACATGCTGAATTTTTTTTTTCAGGGCTAATCTTTTGGCAGCAACAGTATTGGTTATGCCTATTTTTAGAGCTTGTGGTAGATAACTTCCTGTTCTAGAAGCATAAAATGCAATGGTTTTCAAAGCCTGTCTAAAAAAACACAGTTTGAAGGTACTGGGGTACATTACCCTGGCTTCTTCTCTGTGCCCTACCTGCTCCGGAAGTACCAGTGTTGTTTTCTTTTTTTTAAATTTTGCTATTGTTGCATGTTCTTATCACCTAATTCTAAGTTTTGTGCAAGTGAAGGCTTGATAGCTTGTTGTATTTGTGGGAAAAACGAAAAGTCAGTGAAAGTGCATCAGGAAATCCACTGCCTGACAAACATAATAATTATTTTAATGTTTGTAGTCTTCTTATGGAGAGAGTCATTGAAAGAGCCTGTTCTTCCCAGAGGGACTTCAAGGACTTCATTAGCATTTAGTAATTCTTAAATTGAGACAACTCTAGAGGATATCTACCACTCTAATGTTTTTTATGTCCTCAGCCCAATTAGATTTATTAAAAATAAAAACTATGTACTTTTTAGGAAACATAAGGCACTGTTTTGTTATAGTTTTAATACATACATTTTATAAACTGCAAAGCTGATTAATTTTTTTATGTTCCAGTAGAAAGGTTTAGACACAACAGTAAGGATTGTCCTGTAAGATCATAGCACTAACCACATTTGAAAATAAAGTACACATGAAGAGATACTATTTCCACTACAGTTGAAAATAATGTACATCTTCCTGCACCGTCTAGAGAAGCAATAGTTTAATGCTGTGATCTCTGTTGCATAAGGGATTCCTAAGTAACATAAAATTTTGATTAAAGCTTGTGAGATACTTGCTATCGATTTATCCTTTGAACAGTAGTATCTAATCAATTTCTGAGTGTAGAATTAATTGTTGTAAAACTGTAAATGCTTCAAGTCATTTTGGAAAGCATTTGGAAAGCCTGCTATATTAATGTTTCAGATGTTTAGGGGTTTTACCTACACAGAAACACATGAAACTTCTCTTGGAATGGGAGGGAATTGTGTTACAGCTCTCTGCAAGATTAATGATTTGCAAGCTAGGGCTGGTAGCTCACCTGCATTACACTTCATAAGCAACCGAGGATGCAAAGAGAAAACAGAGTAAATTAGGTAAAACAATATTCCTTTTTTCTTTAACTTAAAATGCGTGGGCAGCTCCAAACAAACTCAACTCTTTAAGTTATATTTTTGTTCAGTTGTGGCCTCTGTTATGTTTGTCAACCATGTGTGTATTTTCCAGGTTGTGGGTCACAAAGAAGGTCTTGATGTAATGGAGAGAGCTGATCCCTTATTTCTTTTGATTGGTCTTCCCACTATCCCAGTCATGCTAATATTGGGCAAGATGATCCGCTGGGAGGACTATGTGCTCAGACTGTGGCGCAAATACTCTAATAAGCTACAAATTTTGAACAGCATATTTCCAGGTAATGTGATAAATTTAAAAGAAAATACCAAGATTGAATTTCTCTGCTTTTAGGAGATGGGGATGGGCAAGTAGTGTTTGCCATTCTTAAGTAGAGGTTGATTAACACCATCCCTCTCTTCTATGTCCATTCTGTTTAGAGTGTGTTTGTATAGTACTTAGGAAGAAAGGTGGGCCTAGAGGAGCAGGAGCATGATGTCAGTTAAGGCCTTAGTAATGAAATAAGCTGCTAAAAATCACGTCCTACTTGAAACTAAAAATTAATACAGTCATTTAATAGAAACAGAATATTCACTGAGAAGAGGGATAGTTCTCAAAAAGTAATTGGGCTATTGATTTGTAATGGAGTGGAGAGTGGGCACTGCTGTGCCGTGTTCTTTATGAGGCAGTGGCTGTATAATCTTTTCTTTCCCTGCTCTTATCCCTTTAGGCATTGGATGTCCTGTTCCTCGTATTCCAGCAGAGGCCAACCCTTTGGCAGATCATGTCTCTGCTACACGTATTCTCTGTGGAGCTCTAGTTTTCCCTACTATTGCCACGATAGTTGGCAAGCTGATGTTCAGCAGTGTTAACTCAAATTTGCAAAGGACAATCTTGGTAAGATTCACTATTGTTTGTTTCATAAATTATTTTAATATGACAATATGAAGTGTTGTGGGGGAAGGAGGGAAGGTAAAAAGGAACATGAACTGATCTAGAATTTTAAGAGTGGCATTTGATTAAGGGAAGGGGTTTTTAAGGTTGCCTGTCTTGAGTGGACAAGCACCATGTGGGTGAAAGACTTTGTCCTTATGACTGAAACTAATCTCAGTTCAAGACAAGGCTGAAACTTGTATCTGGTACTGTACTAGGCAAACCTTAGTAGTAACTTTAGCCAGCATCTTCTAAGAACAATCTCTGCAAGGGAATATTACAAACATTCATGCAGACTAAAGGCTTCTTGGTGTCTCATTCTGAAGGCTTGAGATAAACATATTATAAAACTTTCTGGGAGGTGGGGGGTGGGGGGTGGGAAGTGTGTTTTACAAAACCAGATTTTATTTCACTTCACTTTTGGCAAGTGGTGTTTTTCAGAGTCTGGTTATAGAATAGTTATCTTTATTTTTCCTTGTGCCATGTATAGTATATATACAGAGAAGGGAGGAAAGTGGATACATATCTGCAATTTTTTTGTTCTTGAAATAAGATGTATTTTGATTTTGGTTTTTTTTTTAAGAATATTTGTTGGACTTCCAAGCAAATAAAAGCTCTTATATATTCAGTGTGTAATCCCTTAAGTAACCTTAACCTCTGTAATAGTACACTGTGACAGAAAAGTGTGAGATAGTAGTTTGGAATTGTCCTAATTAGGTAATTTTCAAAAGAAAATGCTTTAGGTTTGAAAACAAATCTTCTTGGACTGGAAATTTTTAAGAAGAACATTTGCAATGGTATGTCACTGAAATGTGCAGGTTTTCAAAGTATCTTTTTATTTCAGGGTGGAATTGCTTTTGTTGCTATAAAAGGAGCTTTTAAGGTTTACTTCAAGCAGCAGCAATATTTGCGCCAAGCTCACCGCAAAATTTTAAATTATCCTGAGCAAGAAGGAGCGTAAGGCTGTGACCTCCAGATGTCATACAGTCTCACCTAACAGGTTTCCATGTTGTATTGGTTCCATTGTTATTGCACAGTAGTGGAAAATTGTGATAAGTTGCTGCTCCTTTTTTTTTTTTTCTCTTTAAATACAATAAAGCACTGTCTTGTGGCAGGGTAAATCCTTTCAGCAACCACTGAACCTAAGAATGTGACTTGGCTTTCATTAATTTTGGGTATTTCTGTAGGGCAACAGGCTTTTGAATTATCCAATATACAGAAAAGGAAAAAAAAGGCATCAACTACAGAACATTTTAAATGTTGTTAATGTAGGCAATATCCAAATGCCTTTTCTATAGGTGTTTTCATACCCACACTGTCATCCAGTTCAGCATTTCACACAATGAAGGGAAATTGTTTTAGAAAGGAAGTGTGAGTCATTGCCAAGGAGAAGTAATTGTGGGACATCAATCAAAAAGATTTCCTTGGGTTTTGCTGGGAGTGTGAAATACTCAAATAACAGAGCGAGCAGAAGACAGATCACCCTCTACAGGACTTGTATGTCAGCTTGAACCACCTAAGTACTAGGTGTTAAAATTAGCATGCTGTGCAGGTGACTGTTTTATTACTGGTAATTTTCAGTGTCCTGTTGTATCTTCTGCAGTGCCTGGTGTCATTTTCTCATGGCTTTACTGGTTTGTAACTGGTGCTGAACAGCATTTTTTTCCTCCACAGTAAAATAAGAATAATGGGGGAAGTAAATTGCAGTTGCTTAGTTTGTAGTTAAATATTAGAACACTTGTTTAGTTTCCATGTTCCTTTTGATTGTGTAAATATCCATACAAGTACCAAGAGCAGTAGAAATGTGAAGAAACAACATTGAACACTAAAGCTACATTCTAACTGACAGAGTAGGGCATCCCTCTAAATTTCCAGACCTGAGTGTGTGACTCAGCTCTGTTCAGAACTGGGCTCTCCTGCCCTAGAGGAAGGGCTGGCTGGAAGGGCGTGACACTACACATTGAGTACCTGACCTGAGCATCGTGCCAGCAGGGCAGATGCTCTTAAGGTAACTTGGCTTCATTTTGTGAAGGACTAAAGGATGAATCTTAAATGGATAATAAAGTTTATTTATACAGTAAGTTTTACTGTTCCAATATGTCTAAGGTAGTCAGCTGAGGGAGACATTAGCACTTCAGTTATTTGATCTATTTATAAACTTAATTTCAACAAAAATTGACTGTTTTGTGAAGTTAAATTTTGACAAACATAATAAAGTCATTTAATATTCATACCAGACCTAATCTAGATTTAGTACTTCAAGTTCTTTCTTAACAACAATTTCTTTGTTTTTCTCCAAGTTTTTCTTTTCCTTGTTCATATTAGTATGTCAAATGCATGGAGAAAGGTTTAAAAAAATCTTCTAGTGGAATTATTCATAAATAAATATTTCTTTTCACCAGAAATGAAGTAAATGCAGAATGGACTTCATATTTGACTGCAATAATGTATGTTAAGAGAAATTCAAAATAAGGTACCTTTTCTGTAGTATGTTTGTCTTAATTACCAAGATGTAATATTTTAGAATTGTAAAAAAGTGTATATAAAGGCCAATTAGTATTCAAAAACTATACAGGTATTGAGAATTATACATTCAATCAATATCAAATACAGTTGAGTTTCTTGCAGTAATGGAAAAATTACTATAATCTTGTAAGTCTGCTGATTATATTTGTCTTAGTGGGCTCACTTTTATATCAAACTCCTAAATTGAGTAGCAGCAACTTCTGAAAGTTGCTGCTTTCTGTAAGATAGTCTTGAAACAATATTATATGTATTTCTTACAGAATTCCTCGTTTCAAGAAAACAGCTTTTCAGTGGTCTTCACTGTATATATTTCCAAACAATTTATTACTGTTTTTTAAAAGTTTGAAGAATTGAATGATGCAAATTAGCGGGTTTGAAACTTGTTCCATGGGAAAGTTCATGGTCTCCTCTGGAAGTTAAAGTTGTTGTAAAAATACAATTATAAAAATACTGTATGGACTGTAAGATGATTTCACATGAGCGGTAGAAGGTCATTACTCTGTAAATCTTGTTTTTAAGTATTGAAAATTATGTTGAATTAGGTTGAATAAATATTTTTTACACTTCCTAGTGTATTTTGTCAGTTAAACAAAAGCCTGTAGCAAAACTTTTTAATGAAAAATGTGTTTTGTTCCAGTGCATATATAAGGACTTATAGTTAATTTTAAGTTGATAGCCTGAAGAAATATCTTGGTGATGAAGGAAGAATTACTATAAGACTTAAAGCTACATTGACTTTTGGTTTGGTTTTGGGTTTTTTTTCTCCTCTCTAGTGATCAATAAATGATGTAGGAGAATGCGTTTCTCAAATATTTAAAGGAAAAGAACTGCAACACAAACAACTGCCACTAACACAGAGCTGGGGTTGGGAGCTACTACATTTCTTTAGGTTGACTGATGGGCAGCATTTATTTGGGCAGTACACTGATCCCTCCTCTTATCTTGAGAAAGATAATACTGGGTGTAGGAAGTGTATTTTTCACTAATAGCCAATTTATGTCCCATTATTTTCAGTACAAGGAATATGAAATGTTATCTGGCATTTCTGACTATACTTTCTTACCTGTAATTTGGATTCTCTTAGACTTCCACTATATTGACAAAGGCACACATTTTCTGAGCTGTGAATATGTAAATACATAGGAGTTGCTTCTCCCCTTCTCTCTCCTCTCCTGCCTTAAAATCTTATATTTAGATAAAGCCATGCTTTGCTTTTCACTAATTTTTTTTCTTTCCTTGCATGGTGGTTCTTTCCTGTAAAACTTAAAAGTATTTGTGCCAAAATTTGCCTAGCATTCTTTCTGCTTTACTAATATATGGAAGTCCAGGGTAGGCTTTATTCATTCATTTCAAACTTACTCAAGAGCTTGAGTAATACAGTTGGCTTTCCAGAAGGGCAACTGTGACATTGACATGTGCACAGAGAGAATATTGCTGTGAGTGAAAAATGTGTTCTGCAAACAGGGATGAATCTCTCTATTTGGCCATGGCCCCTCGGCCTCAAAAAGGTTTGAAGATCTGTGGCCACTTTGTCCATTCTTGCCAGTTAGTTATTCACATGTTCTGGATATTTAATTGCTTTTGCTCCTCTGAATATTGTGAGCAAAAAGCAGTTATTTCTGGTGTACTGTTCTGAGTCGTTCAGTAGAAAAATTCCATTCCAGAACTACTAAAAGCAAACAGCAGACATGAAACTGCCTCAACTAAACAGCTCAGCAGCACCTGTCAAAACATATCGTGCAGGCACCTTATTTAATGCTGGGTGACTAAGCCATGGAAAAGCAATTGCCTAAGCAGTGGTCCTCCATAGGAAGTACTATGCTTATTAAAAAGTTTAAAAAAAAAAAAAGGCAACTTCTAGCTTCAGAGCACTCTGTGATAGAGCACACACAGCTTGATGGTTTGGGTGGTTTGTGTTTTTCAGTTGCTTCTCTGCTCTTACTCCAACTCAGTAACACTGGGCTGCAGATAATGGGAGCTGATAAAGGATCACGCTGCTCTGAGTATTTACTGTATGCCTAAGGACTGTTTTGTCAGTAATTGTCATTTCTCTGCCATGGATCATTACAAGAAGCTAATACCCTTCCTCACTACCTCTGAAAGGGCTTCCCCCTACCAATTTTCTACATATTTCTCATGCACATAAAATAGAATATGTAAGACAGCATGGAATTAGAAAAATTTTTAGTTTGATGAAAATCAAGAGTGTTTTGGGTGTTTTTTCCTGCAGCAGAATGGTGGCTGGTTCAGAAGTGTTTGACTGACTTCATGGAATAAAGTACCACATGACCTCTCTTGCATAGTTGTAGATTAAGATCCCACGGGTAATTCAGAGTTTATTACTAGTCACAGTTTGCTGCATTTCTCTTGCATTACTCTGTTTCAGACAAGAACACAGAGCAGAGGAAAGTGCTGCTCCTCCAATATATTTGCAATTCAGATTCATGGGGGTTTATATACCTTACCTTTTTAATCCAAGACACATGTTGGTTAAGTACAGGTAACATAACAACTTCTCCTGGATGAGAAGCATTGCAAAAGCTTTATGGAACACAGGTTACCTGATAAAAGGCATTTTGGAGGGAGGAGATTGGGGGAATAAAAACAGAGGTAGAAAAAATGCCATTTTGACATACAGAATCTGAGATTTGGACACAGTTCCCTCAGTACCAAGCTATGAAGGACTAGTGGGAATTCTCATAACCAAGACAACAGCAATTCTTTTGAATGCTGAGAGGAGCATAGAAAATTGTTGCAAACCTATAAGAATATTTCAGTCTGAATTTCACTGAATAAACATTTCAGTTTTTATAATGGCTTTGGTACCTTTTAAATGCAAAACAATTTTTTTGTGTTCTGTCTGTGGTTTCTTTTGAAAAAGCAAATGGCCTCTTTTAACAGCAGGGTTCTCCACCCCAGCATGTTTTTAAATTTCAAGGTACTATAAAAATGAAAGTGCTTTCCACTTAGCATAAATTATACACTGTGGAATGGAACTGACCTTCCCCCATTAACAAGCAGACACAGGATTGTGCTATGGATTTATGTTGCAAACCACCTTACTGGTAATTAGGCTTTTCCCATCTCATTTCAGAGATGAATGAAAATGCAAACTAACCGAAGGAGTAAATTCACAAGTGATTTCAAAAGTATGGGTGCTTCCATTTCTTTGTTCAGCTCTAGATGCTATATGAACAGTTTTTCTGTTTTACTTTCTAAAGGGGCTCAAAAGTAGTGAACCTCATTGCATCCATTAATTTTATTTTTTAAAATATACAGTTACAACATTTACATGTAGCTAGTTATATGTCAAATGACAGGAAATATATGTGTATTTCCTGAGCATTCAGTCCACAAGCTTTTTTGGATAGAGTTGGAGTAGGTGATCACAGACAGTCTGTAACATTCCTCTCAGTGTTTATATAACACTTAAGTGTTTATATAACACTTAAGAGTAGAGTCATTAGCAGCCCACAGAAATATTTTGTCCTAATCTACAGATTAGAACCAAGAAAAACATAAACCAGCTTTGCTAGTAGCATCTGTGGAGACATTTTAGAGATGATTCCAGCAAAAGATGATGGAAGTTGCCCTGGATGTCGGGGATCATCTTGTCTCTTCAACAGTCTGAGCAGCACAGGGCCTGTCTTGGCCAAGCATGAATCTTAAGTACATCCTCTGCAAAGGTCAAGGCCATGTGGCTTGTGGCACTGAGCTCTCTGTGCCTCAGTCTTTTTAACCAGCTACCAAGGTAGGGATAAAGCTCTGCACAGAAAACTGCAGTTGCAGATAATGTAATTATAGAGTGTTGTCAGAATGGGAAACAATATTGCTGATGCCTCCCAAAACTGTGTGAAATGCAGGTATTGAGTAATGTTACTGGCTTCTCACTGTCAAAACCGTGGCCAAAGTCCTTATTTATTGCAGCTAGCATTCATATGTTACATAAGTAACTATTTGCAAACCTCCAGTTGACCAGCACAAGGGGTCTTTCATAGGTATCCTATTTTTCCTTGTTATCACATTAATTAAATCCCATAAACTTCCCTTGCAGTGTCTCATTACAGAGGAATACAACCTCTGTTTATGGTATCCACATCTGAAGAGCTTAAAGAAAGTAATAAAAAAAGAAATTGGTCTGTATAATAAGCTGGACATCTTCAAAAGCCTGTTAGACTGTCAAGGAGCCTCTTGACAGGGTAATTAGTTACATCTTGATATTCCAAAGCATTTTAAAAAGTAGGGCATAAGACTCAATTCATCCCTTTTGGCAGCTGCATAATCATCGTGGGAAGCCATGTGATCCATTACTTTCACCTAAACTGAACATGGACATGGCCAAGAGAAACTGAGTATTTCTGCATCAGCCATGATGTGCAGCCAGGATGGTGGGGTTATGTTTTGGTTTGGTTCTAGTCTGGTTTTAAAGGAACAAGGCTTGTCATTGCACATTCCAGGAAAGGCACAAAAGGCACAAGCAAGCTGAATTGATCAGCATGTGGCAGTTCTGCGCCAGTCAGAAAGCAAATAAATACACTGAAATGTAATTAGGATAAATCAAATATGCACCACAATTATATGGCACATGGTAAGCATTCTCCAAAAGCGAGTGGTGTACTTTTGTATTGTAACATTTCCTGTGTTCCCAAGCAAATTTTTTCCTTATTTCATTTTTGAGATTTAGTTAGATGGCTTTCAAAAGATTTTTCTCCAACAAACCTTTTTTGAAAGTCAAGTGTCTTTTTTTACTAATTTACTTATGGAGGAACTGAACAGGATTACCATCAAAATACAGTGAAAAAGCTTCCCTGTCCAATAGGTAAGGATGCAGAAGGATGGGGAGACTGTACAATGAACAGATGAACTCAGAGCTGTCTGGAGTAGTGCATATAACTGAATTTTGTCTTTTAAAATCTACTGGGATGAAAAAAAAAGAAACATCTAATCAGTATTGGATAAACACACGCACACACAAACCCTACCTTTTGTTCAACACTGATTCCAAAACAAAAGTGAGATACCAGTGACAGCCAAGTGCATTGGCCATCCTGCCCCTCAAACTGCTCTTGTCACCTTGTCGGGGTCTCACCTGGCTGGAGAAAGCAGCATATGGTGAAAAGCAAGATCTCACCACTTGGTGAGCTCCAATCTGCAAGTGGCTCAGTTGTATGGGGTGCTTCGGGCAGTGACTGCAGGGTCACTCTGATCTGCACAGTCTGATTTTTCAGTCCCAGAAGTCCTACAAATTTCCGTCTATGGAAACAAAGCAACCACTTGTCAACATGAGCTGTCAGCGCAGTGGAGGGTTGGGGTTCCTCGGCACCTTTGACAAATCTGTCACAGCTGGATGCTGTTGCAGATTAAATTTCAGCTGGTTTCAGCTGCAGTTGTGCAGCTCAGGAATGGTCTCTGCTTGATGAGCAGATGGACACAGAGTAATTTTGTGACTGAATGAGCCATGGATATGCCACCTGATACTGCAAGTTGTACTGCCTCTTCCCCATTGCTACTTTCCACATGGTTGCTGGATGCTATGGGGAGTCTTTGGAGTGAGCTGCCTCCCTGCAGTCCACAGCAATGCCCTGTCCTGGGGCAAACAGCTCCAGAGGCAGCAGGGGTAACCTGCTCCCAGCTCAAGCAGCAGGATAGGTATAAGGATGCTGGGGAGAGCCCAGGGCTGGGCTGAGACACTCTTATTTAAGAATAGATACTAAAAAGGGATCTGCAGACCTGAGATGGTGCCAGTGCATTGCAAATATGCACCAGGGGGCCGTTCTTGGGGCTCAGGGCAACTACAGAGCTTTGGGCTGACCTGAAAGTCATTACTCTGTGCTGGAGCCAGGTTGGCAGAATTGTACCTCTCTCTTCCTCTGGGAGGGAAGCCAAGTCCGCTTCTCCTAGGACACAGGAAAGGCACATGAGTCAAAGGCATAAAAGGGCACAGAGTGCCCTCTGCCATCGCTGTACAGTGAGAGCACAGGCTAAATGGAAAAAACAGCTGAGTTGGCTCTTGTTTAAATAGGGATGGGGTTGAGACTAATCTGCTCTACTGAACAAGCTTCATGATCTTTTTTTTTTCCCCAGCAGGTACAGAATTTTAAAAATCCTCTAGTGGTGCATTTTAAGGCTCTGACACCAAAACACAAACAGAACACAGTACAACTTTACAGAAGGCAGGTTGGCCTCAGAGTCTGCAGAATAACAAAACATAGAAATGAGTGCAGTGGCAGGATTCTGGAACCATACCAACTGCTTGGCAGAGAAGAGATTCAGATTTCATATAATGTCTAGAACAAGATTATCCCTCCTTATCACAGCTGTGGATGCAAAGTAAGCCTAGAGCAGATGCTGGAATTCTAAAATTCTGCACTATCTGAAAGCAGATCTAGGTCCCCAGCAGGTAAAACGCTGAACTTGCCAACACTTTGTTTTATTTTTCCTGCTTCTGCTGCTCCTGCCAGTAGTTGCAGTTGTGCTGAAAAGTTACTTTTAAAGGTCAGAGATAAAGATAGTTGGATATGGATTTGCAATCCTGAACACATGCTGTATCTGAGAAGATGATCTGATCTCATATTCTGGTTCAGTCCTTTTATAGTTAATCTCCCCATTTTCCAACTGTGTAGGAATTGTACATTTTGGCTAATCCTCATATGCCTCTGGTGGTTGGAGCTTTTTCCATTGACAGCAGTTCATCAGTAAAGCTAAACAAAATCACTGTAAGCTGTCAAACAGAAGACAAATGAGAGCTTACAAAATAGAACACTCGCTGAACTGAGACAAAACTTCCAGCGCCGACAATGATGATGGCAGGGGAGCAGAGACTATCTGGTTATAATTGCCAATTTAACAACAGCTGAGCCTGTACTTATCTGAATTAGTACTTCTGCTAAATTCATGATGTTTTTGTCCTGTGCTAAGCCTTGACGTTAGCAGACACAATGCAAATGCAGTGTTCCAGGGATAACTCCTCTCTCAAAAAGCAGCAGGTGGTGGTTAGTCTGAGGAATGAGTCCTAGGGCAAGATTGCTTTTTTCCCTTATGTAGGCACCTGCTGTTGAGCTGAGATTTTCTGAATCTGCCTGCGAGCCTAAAGGCGATGAGCATGAGCTGGTTTTTAATTTATTATTTATTTATTGTATATTATGTGTATTGATGATGTTAGTATATAGCATGGCATACTTAAAGCAGAGAGAGAATACAGAATCCTGAAATTAAACTTAGACTATTCATTACAAGAATAGGGAATCGCAAGAAACTGGAGTAAGAAACAAAGTCTTTTCATCTTTCACATACAAGCATACTGCTACCAATTTTGGGATAGGAACCTTCTAACAGCCTTCTAACCTATATTATGTACAAGAGGAACTGTGTCCCTTTTCCAAACTGGCAGTTATTTTAGTCCTATAAATAGTTTTTAGTCCCACAAATTATGCCAGAGAAAAATAAAATTGGAGGGATGACACAGAAATAGGCTCTAAGATACAGATAAGGAAGAAATTTGTCTTCTGCTGAAGTTTGAAATGTTACAGACCAACTTGCCACATCCTAAAAGGCTTTGACAGGCCTCTCATCAGCAAGAGTGTAATTTCCTTTCCTACCATATATTCTGTAAGTCCCAGCTGCAGACTTTTCTTCTAGTAGCACATTTGGTTTGCAGTTTGGAGATGAGGCAGATCATATACAGTGGTCAGTGTGCTAACAATGCCTGTGGTCTGAAGCATCAATATTTGATCCAGCTTTGACTAACATACAAGCACTGGAGCTCAGGTGGTGGGTTGTGCTGCAGGGGGCAGGGGATGGCAGCACCACTGTGCTTGGAGCGCATGTGTGTCATGGAGCAGGAGTGCAGCTCTGTCTGACAGAGGCCTTACTCGAGCAGCCTTGTGGTCCAGCTTCAAAACCAGCTCTGTGTGTTTCAGTGTCAGCTTTCAGAGTCATAGAAGTATGTACCATAATCGTGTGTTTAGGATTGCAAACAGGGGTGCACATTCACGGCTAATAACTTATGTAACTGCTATTATTAAAATCTAAGGAGACTTCAGATTTACACGGTTGAATATGAAAGTGAATCTGACCTGTTCTCCGTGACAGGCTGTAGCAGAGAGAAAACAGAGCTGAGCAAGGAACTTTAGCTTTCCCAGTCTTGCACTTTAATATGCAAGTAACATCGCTTCAGACTTGCATCACAGTGGTCAGTAGGGGTAAGTGTAGGTCTGAGGCCATTCAAGCTGACAAATCTCTGACTCATCTCTCCTCTCTATTGGGGTGATACACTTTTCACATTAGTGAGGCCTTTGAAATAAACTGACAAAGGAAAGACAAAAGGGAATTTAAAGAAATGTCATAATTAATTCAACAACATTTTAAATCACCAACTGCAATGTTATTCAATTTTGGTAAATGGGAAATTAAATAATTCGACTTTTTTCAAATCTCAGAGAGCAATTATTCAATTGAAAGCTCAAAAGTTCAGATCAGTCTTCAGAGAAGTATATTTCTAATGGACATAATTTCTCTCAAGCCAAGAACATGCATTATCTCTGCAATGTTCTTTTTAAGCCTACAGCTCTGGAGAGTGCAATTTATTCATCTGTCAGATTTTATGCACTTCTTGCCAGGGTATCATTTATATATTATTTCTCCAAGCCAGAAAAAAATATCTTTAGAGAGAGCAAGTGGAATAAAGCCTTTAAATACAAATCAGCTGATTCAGAGTCCCTTCTCCATTTTCTATCTCCTTCAGCCACATTGCCTTGTATTTACCCTTAAGTTAAACCAGTCAGATGAGCTTTTGCTCTCTATGACAGAATTAGAGAAAACAGGATAAGCAGTTTATCCTTTCAGTGTGCAAACCAGGCATCTCTTCCAAGCAGATGTATTAGTGAGTCATCACAGCCAGGTGCAGCCCAGGGATGCTCACACCCAGCAGAAAGACTGACTTGGGGGGAAAGGAAAGCACAGAGAAAGGGGCCTGTATGGCTCTGTAATTCTGTTCTTCGTTCACTGTGCAAAGCATGCAGTTAATGAGATACCTACTGCTGCCAGTTTCTCTTCCTGTGCTCTGTACTGAAGGCTCATACTGCTCCTCTTTGCTCAGCACTCACGTGGCTGCACATACCTACACATACACACAGTTCCCCCACACTTTTAAGTCTAGAGCCAAGAGAAGGCTGTTAGTACAAGCTTTTGGAAGGCTAATGTACAGGATCTCTTCCGTTCAAGGATATGCCAGCCTTAAGTTACAGAGCTCTGCAAAGAAATATTCCCTCCTCCTCCACTTCCACCTGACATAAGAAGTCTGCTCCACCAGGAGCCTGCCTCCACCAGCAGACCTGCTTCCACCAGGTCGCCTGGTACTTCCTTGAATAAGACCATATTTCCAGTTGCTAAGAATCTTACCAAACAAAACACAGTGCTACATGGCCTCAGTGAGTACTATGGATTTCTTCTTCTGAAGGTGTGGACACTTAATGGGAAATGATGGCAGGTCTCTGACAGTCTCAAAGTTTGAAGCAGGGAATTGAAAATTAGGCGGCAGGGAGGACTTCAGATTGGTGGTTAAGGTGGTGGCTTTTGTGACTTGTATGAAGAAGCTTCCAAAACACCCTGAAAATTTGAACATGCTCATTTTAATTGAAGCTGTAATTTTCCACAGGGTTGTGTGTGTGTGTGTGTGTGTAAGGACCACATAAAGAGAAGAAATGGATCTAAGCACCTTATCCCTACCTCCCGGGCTGTAAGGCTGGACCTGAAAGCAGAAAGGCTGCTCTCCAGAGGTCCTGGTGACTTCCCTGCGTAGCCTGTCCTACTCCAAGGCAAAAGATAAAAATGTGGCTTCAGCAACAGGTGCAGTGAATGAAGGACAAAGAGGTCGGGGACTGAGCAGGCACTAAGAAAAATGCATAGGAGATGGTGGGCATTAATCTGTGACAGAGCCCAGGAGCTGCGGGAGGGCTGGGAGTGTAGGGGACTGTTGATCACAGATTGGGTGAAGGAGGCAGTGACAAATGGGTGAAGAGATGAGGACCGAGTCTGAGCAGAGGAGAAGGACATGGACCCAGAGACGGGAGGGGACGGTCAGGAAGAAGACACATAGGTCTGTCACCAGCAGAGGCTGGAGGAGAGCCGTGTCTCAGCCCTTTGGTGCTCTCCGGCACCTGGGAATGCCAGTGCTGGAGCTTATCGCACAGACACACACGTCCCCAGTGCCGGCACATGCCGCACGTGACGGATCCCGTGACTCTCCCTCAGGAGATAACGCGTGTCCGTGTCACTGAGGGAACAGCAATGAAAACTGTCCCGCCCCCACCCCTTCAGGTTCCCGTTTCTCTCGCTTGAATACTTGGCAATTACACCCCCAGGTCTGTGCTACGAGCACTGTACCATCGAGCCCCTACAAGTGCTGGGACACACCAGAGCCCTTTCCTCTCTTCCACGCCCCCCCCCGGGCGCCGCTGTCCCCAAAAACCCGCTCCGAAGGCAAAATCGCTGCTGTTTCCACGTGTGTCCCTGTTGTCACAGTGCCCACCAGCGCCCCAGCACAGTCTCCCCCCGGGCTGGGCGGGAAGCGGGCGAGTTTAGATCACCGCCTTCCCGATGCCCATCGCCCGACACGGCTCACTTTCCCCTCAGAGAATCGCGTTCCGCCAGCCCCGCGTCCCGCGCGGGCACCGCCGCGGCTCCGCTGCTGCGTTCGGGAACCCTGTCCGTTCCCAGGAACCCCCTGAGTTCCCAGGAACCCAGTCCGTTCCCAGGAACTGAGTCCATTCCCAGGAACCTCGTCCATTCCCAGGAACCCCGTCCATCCCCGGACACCCCGCGGCCCTGAGGAGCTGCGGCCCCGCAGCGCCCCGAGGCGGCCCGGCGGCGCTCCCGCCCTGAGGCGCTGGAGACGCACAGGGAGCCCCGGGGCCGACCCCGCCTGGAAATACATCCCTTGGAAAGCACTGGGGTGTAGGGCACGGGCAGCGAACGAGATGCCGCGCCGATGAAGATAAGGACGTCACGCAGTCTTGTTCCTCATAAAATACTCATCTGGACTAGTTCTGCCATTTGAAAGTGATTTATTTCCTCCGATTAAGCATTTAAGGGTCTGTTTATATTTTTGTCTGTAGAATCGTACAAACACAATTTTTCTCAGCGGAAATAGTTTTCATGCATAAAGGTGAGATGCACAACTCTTCACATTGTTACAGGGAAGAACAGCAAACCTTGTATCATATAGCACCAAGAAGAATTTTAATTACAGTGTGAAGGAAAGGTGCCACGAAAGCTTGTTTCATGGTGAATCGTTTAAGCTGACGTTTTTACTCCGAAGTATATGCTGTTTTCCAAGAAATGAAAATTAAACTTTGCATAAAAAAAATATACCTGTTAAAAAACTTTACAGTTTCTAAAAATTAAGATATTAAATGTTACTTATTTTCTTGCATAGTAAATTTTCTTTAAACTTTGAAACAGATAAGAAAACCTAACAAAAAAAACCTAAACACCCCCCCCCAAAAAAACCCAAACCAAAAAAACCCACAAAACAAAAAAACAAAACAAGTGAACAAAAAAAACCCAAAACCAAAACCCACAAAAACCAAACCACAAAAAACCTCACACCAAAAATTAACTCCTCCTTTCCTGATCTTCCCTTATCCTAATCTGGTCAAATAGTAGGAAGTAATTATTGACTATGCATGACTATATAACAAAGTTTACCATTCCTCTGAAAATAAAGCATGCAATCCTGCTCTTTACCATTGTAAAAATGGCACTAGAGAGTTCAAAATTAAAGTCAAATAAGTCACTTCCATTTGACTTTCAAAAAGTTTTTGGTAAGTGCCAGCTCTAAAGACTCAACAAGTGACCCAAAAATTCATACTTCAGGTCTTTCACTCTCTTGCATCACCATAAATAAAACACTCAGTCCTGTTGTTCATTTCGAAGATGAAGAACTAGATGTGACAGGTAATTTCAAACACATGTGCACAGCTGTTACCTGGAGGCACAGGTTGGAAATAGCACTAATTAGTGCACTATAAATACTGCAAAAGAGGAGATATAATTAAACTTCTTTTTTGACAAGGAAAAGGTAGTAACATTTAATACTAAATCAAACCAAAGCAAAGACCTGTTGAGTAAGAAGATTTGATTTGATATAGTAGCTGCTCAAGAACAGCACTTTACGGTTTGCCCAAGGCATCCAGGAACGCAAGAGATCAGTAAAGACAGGATTGCTCTTCTCTCCCAACATCTTTAGCCACTCATACTTCCAGGACCAGGAAGCAACATTACAAATATAAACAAGCTGCTGTCAGCCTGTGGATACTGCAGTGCTGTCCATCCTCATTACACCTCTCCACCTTGTGCACTCGCTGTCCTGCAATACCAGTCCACCAGTACATTTCTGATGCTGCTTATGATGGACCTCAGCATATTCAATGAAATTACCACCAGTGTAAGTAAAATAGTTTAAGTTTAATGACAGTAAGTCAGTCTTACTTATCAAACACATAAATCTACATTCAGTTTTGATTTTGAGTTGCAGTCCATTTTCTGAACAATTACCTCTTTTGAGCTTCTCACAATCCTTCCATAGTTTTGAGAAGGTGTATTATTTACTTCAGCTTAAGAAAAAATGACATATTAATTACACTGCAAATGCATACTCCACAATGTAGACATACATTATCTTTTTTCTTGCATGGTGTATGGTGGCTTGTGGGGATTAGCAAGGCAGCTCCTCTGGCATGTTTGTGACCAATTTCAGTCACAGAAGGTGTCACAGTCTCTGTGACACCATCGCCAAATTAAAGCTCAATCCAACAAACTATGAAACTATGGTACTCTGGTTATTTCTATCCAAGACTGAGACCCTGCATGGGGATCTCAAATAAGCAAAAACATAGATGTTACAAGACTTCCAGGACTTAGAGCTATTCCAACAATATGTATTTAAAATGACTAGTCAGAGTTTATGCCAAAACCATTGTTAAGATATACATGTTTTATAATCGAGGGCTATCAATATACTACAGGGCAACACATTTACTCCAGTTGTCAGGCCAACTTAAGTATTTAGTTACCAATTATCTCAACTGAATTTATTTTTTTTGTATCTGTTTGGTAGAGAATGTAGATCTAATAAAGTCAATGAAAAATTCTGTTAATTTAATTCTGTTGCTTTCAAAGCTCAAAGAAACTTTGAATGTTCAGACAGTACAAGCTGCCCTGGAATGAAGGTCTTGTTTTCACTCTAAATTACTCAATTCAACATCTGAAAAACCCTAGCACATATTATTAGCTACACAGCGCCACAGTTGGGCATTGGTAGTTCACACACGTAACACAACCCCTTTTCACAGGAATTTATAATTTATACACAATGACGTGACAGACAGACATTATCAGATTATCAGACAAGAAGTGCAAAATGACATGCAACTGGTTGCTTTCAACTTATACGCATTATCTTTCATTTCAATGCTATTTTTATGAGGTGGCTCACAGCGTGGGCCAGCCCCCAGCTCACACTTACGCTTTGTATACATTGAGCTTAATACAATCTTTTGCATTTTCACATTCATAACATCTTTAAACTAATTATTACTGACACTTACGTTCAAGTGGACAATCCAAACTACAAGCATTCTTTATATATGCATTCTTCAAGTTAACACAGAGCTTACAAGCTATTCCATCTTAAATATTCCACTTTTCCTGCTTCCAGGAAAAGGCTGCATAAGGTACATTTTTATTAGATTATTCACAGCAATAGAATCATGTTGTGCATACATCAGCTGCAGTTGAGTAGCACCTGTTTTCAAATTATTTCTGCAATAGTTTTACTTGCTTAAATCTCCCATTTTGCTGAGCTCCAGTAGCAGCCCAGTGTGGGTCTCTAGGCTTGGACATACTGCAGGTGCCATCTTTTATAATTTTATGGATTTACAATTAGAAGATAAGCTCTAAACACAGAAAAAATACCCCAGAGCACATACATGCAGCCCACACACGGTGTGTGGCAGTGCTAAAGGGACACCAGTGACACTTTTGGCTGGTGTGGCAATGGGAGCATCTGGTCACCTCACCTTGGTCAGAGAGACACAACACAATGTGAGGTGAACAGTGGCATCTCTATCTTTGAGGATGACACAAAAGAGTATCAGAACTAAACAATCAGCTTGTGGAGATGACAGATCCAGTTATACATACAGATTCCTGTGTTACTAAAAGTCATTTAATGCTGCAGAATTGTCACAATTCTCCTCCTACAATTTTATCTGGAAATCAGTATTAATCAAATCTGTGAACTGAATTATCTGCATAGATTTTTCTTCAGACTCCTGAAGCTTCACCCATAACAGGTATGTGCCAGTGAACAATACTGGTATCTCACAGTCAAAACAAGTCACTTGACTTGCAGTAAGTGGTTATAAGAAACTGGTCATAAGAAACACTCTTTTTTCCCCTGGCACTGCAGAAGGCTTGGAACACACAAGTATCAGCAGGCTCAAACTTACTGTAATGACAACGGGATAAAGTGAGATGTTGTACTGTCTGACAGCTGATGGGACCTAATCTTGCGAACTTCCCTGGATTTTACACACATGCACAAATGATCATTTGGGTAGAAACCTGTCCTGCTAAACTTACTTCATGCCAAAGCCATGGAAAGTTTCAGAAAGACCAAGTAAACCGTTTTTTGAGCACTATGACTGTGAAATGTTTCCATGTTTCGGGTGGTTTAAACTAGTTCCAACATTGCCTTATCAGGTGCATCACTTTAATGCTTTTCAGGAAATTTTTTAAGACTTCTGTCCACTAAAAGGCACCACATCCAAAATTTGCATCTTCAAAGTCCAGGCTCAGTTTTCACTGACATTTGTACGCACCCACATTTCCTACATTCAATATCCCAGAATCCCATTTTTGCACATGCTCTGAAATGACTCAGCCTTAACAATGTAAAATGCATTAGTTATTGGTCTCCTACATCTCCCTGGAGTTCACAAGCAGCTCTTCTTCTATCCCTCCCATCACAGGATCCCATCCTTTGCAGCAGACTTAATATAAAAACATGCTCTTCTATGCCACAACAGAGTGATCAGTTCAAGTTACCAGAACATCAACCTCATTTCCATCTTCTGTTAGAATTTTCCCTAGCCTATTTTTCCTGCTTCCCAGAAGGTTACTAACATAGGCTGAGGACCTCCTCAATCCCTTCTGTAGAACCTGTTCTAATTTTGTAAGCATTCACCACCAGGGTATATGTGTGTCTGAGCCCACACCTACCACAGCACACCCAGTTCTGTGTATGGCTGGAGGGGAGGGGGGGAAGGGGGTCCTGAGGTCCAGTTGCTGCTCCAGTAAAATTTTACATGTCTCTGGCAGTCACTATATAAGTACCACAGTTCCTTGCTCTCCTTCTTGAAAGGGAAGCTGAGCAGACAGTGAAAATCTGTAACAGAAATCTGAAGCAGAAGGAAGCACATCTAACACACAGTAAAGTGGTGGCAAAACCTCAGGAAGATGTAGGATTTAAACTCAGATGCCTCTCACTGGAGTTTCCCACTGACTATGCCTAGTCACTTCCTTGCACTCCGAGCTGTGTATCTTCCCTCATCCAATGCACAGTCAAGGAATTTAATTCAGGATTTTGCACTGTACTACTAAAGAGAGAGTCTTAGCAGTGGCAAATGGTCACCACTGTGGTGCCCACATCCTTTAATACTGTGGTTTCAGCTAACAGCCTTGGGGTGGCTTAGAAATATTAATTTAAGAAGCCAATAAAAAGGCCAGGCTTCCTGTGAAATTTCAAGAAAGGTATGAAACATGCCTGACTTTCCAATCTCTTCTTTAAAATAGCCCAGAGGCGCCTTGCATTAGCAACAATATTAAAAACTGACTTGAAAACAAAGTATTTCAGAGCTGGATTTGAATATCACATTAGGTATCAGCTCAAGTGAAGGTCCCAGGAGTCACTGTGGATGACCATATCAGTTCAGTGGTCACATACTAAAAAAACAGGGAAAAAACATATGAAGGTGTAGAAGACAATAATTTTTCACTTTACAGCAGACCTACAGCAAAAGCATACTAACCACTTAAGTGGAAGAGAAAAGGTAAAGTAAAATTCTGCTGATCTTACTTTAAAACAAGAGCTAGATAATAATAAATGAAGTTAAAGAGGTGTGTAATGCCTTCTCCAGATGTTATGATGACACTGTGGAACACATTATCAATAAGGGCTGCTCACATCCAAGCGCTTAAGTAATCTGAAAAAGCTCAAGCATTTCTTATGGCCAACAATAATAGTTAACATAGACTTGGAGAGTTTGATTTTTTTGCAAAAGACAGTAAAATCAATGAGTCAATATTCACACCAACCCCTAATGACTGGGAGTGGAGAGAGCCCTGATGTTGGGGACAAATAATTTTCCAGGTGGGTTGCTGGCATTTTATTTCTCCGCTTTGAGTGCCAACCACTCTTCCCAATGCCAAGGACAAAACCTGTCTCTTTTAATGTTGCTGTGATATATTATTTCAAGGAGCCTCCTCAGAACACCAGAAGGGCCTGACTTGTATCTTTGTGCAGTCAGAATTGACACTATTTACTACTCTAACAATCACACACTCCTAACCTTTTGAAACATAATCTTTTGGTGTGCATAGAACAAAGAAAATGACCAGGGAAAGTAGTTTCTCAAAAGCAACACTGTAAAGCTGCACTAGACGCGATTCAGTCCGGCTGCAGTGATTCCCTAGATTTACAATTTCAGATTTGATAATTAAAATTCTGTCTTGTGCAAATATTTCTACCTCTATATTATTAAGTTTTTATACACTCAGAGAGCAACAGAGGTGGATCTACCTAAAAGGTGTGTGATGTCACATGGGGAAGTCCTCTGAAACTTCCCTAGAACTGCCTGGCAGCACTTCCACAGCAATGCTACTCCGCCTAACTAGTCCAACTGGATAGTGGAAAAATCACAATTAACGTGTAATAGAAACGTGCACAGACTTACAGATGTAACATTACCAGTATGCAAAAAATTAAACAAATTAAGAACTCCAAACATTAAATTCAGATTGTTTATTGTAAACAGAATAACTCTAGCACTCTGTCATACTGGCTGTGTCACATGCACCCAATTCCACATCAACTGCTTAAAATAGCACTTGCAAAAATTACAGTTATGTAATAATAATTTATGGTTTCTTACATAAACTAATTAACAAGCACTAAAATTGAATTACAGTGTATTCTAGGTAGTTCTTTATTGCTTGTAGACACTGCAGCTCTGGATCCATTAAAATGAACCCATTAGTATGCCTGAGTTTATCAAAATTTACTGCTATATCAAACTCAGAAACTGTAAAATGCTGGAGAACACTTAAAAGCAATTAAGAGTTATTGGAAAATGACATGGGTTTCCACATCCAGTCACAGAAATTTGAAGTTCTAAATTTTTTCCACTGGAAAACATGATTTGTGTTAAATACACTGCTATTTCAATTTTATACAATTTGTTAAAATTAAGAGTTGATAGTACTTCCAGGAATATATATATCTATTTATTTTTACACACAATAGAAGCCATTTAATTTTATTCACTGTACGAGTGGTATGTTTAAATACTAAATCCCAAAATATATATTTTTATAATATGTTGTCAAAACTTTTAATATATATAATACAAATACATTTACTAAAGGAAAACTATAAACAAAAGTGAAATGCAAGAAGGCAAAAAGCCCATTTTATGTGAAAGATCCATGAAAAATGGGGTGAACAGAGACATCTTTACTGGTTTTGCCTGTTTAACTTTTTTCTTCCCAGGCTAAAAAAAATACTAGTGCCCTTCCTTGGCAACAGGTTACATCACAAATTACCATCAAATTTATTAAAAAGATGTTGAAACATATACTGTTAACCTTTAAAGCAAATTTTAAAAGCACCATATTTGTTCAGCTAGAAGAGACTCTCAGATAAATGCAACTTACAGCCCTTATCCTGTCATTTAATTTGGCTTCAGAGCCAGTGTAAGAATGAACTGTTGACTATACCAGGATTCTGATGTGTCACAGGCACGTGTGTCACATCAGGGCTTCAATTTCAGGTTCTTTTAATAGGAAGCAAATTCTCACTAAACCCCCTGCTGAGCAGACTTTGTATCTTCAGTGCTTTGCATACTGTCTCTGTCTGAGTAATTACCATCCATTTTATGTATTACAGAGATAGAAGAACTTCATGTTCCTTGTATTTTTCTATGTGGGGGCTGTCCCAAGCACAAGATCACTCTGCAGAAGTCGGTAAAGTTGGTGAAGACTAGACACCATATACTGTTTTATGATTTTACTATATTACATAATATATATATATACACACACACAAACAGTGTTTCACCACAATTCTTGATCCTTCTGAGTTCTGTGCAGCCTCCTTACAAGAAGCAGGAACAAGCCTTTTGTGATGTAACCTGGAGCACATGCAGTACTGCTAACCCAGCACTGCACTGTCCCAAATGCCTTCCTGAAGGACAGGAAGGACCCACACATGTGTCAGGATAATGATGTATCTGATTCATTACAGGGCCCGTATTTGACATTCACCTGTTCTTGAATGAAGAACCAATGTGTGTTTGAAGTTAGCTGCAGTAGTGAGTGCTTTGCTGGGCTGAGACCTAACATAACCAATGAGGAAAACCAGACCCAGTACATGTGCAACTGGAAACAAAAAATGACAGCAAATAAAGGATTTGATATAGTAAATGGAAAATAATCCACAGCAACACTGAAAAACTGAACAGAGTATTGATAGTATGAAGAGACTGGGACAACATTTTTGTAACAAAAATAAGACACACTATTAAAGTGTTTCCAGCATTTTACTAGTTTTAATATAAAATGTCCCCAAATTTGTATAGAAAGATTAAAATCATGCCCTTATCTTCAGTTATTCTCATTAAGATAATTCTCTCACTTACTACTGTTTGTCAAATTTCCTTTTTTTTTTCCCCACTGGTCTTCATAAAACTTAAAATAGAAAATATGTTGGTTGCATCAAGGATCAATTAAAAAAGTATCATTCAACACGTCACTTAAAAAAAAATGTGAAAGTCTCTATTTTTAAGAAAAATTGTTGACTCCATCCCAAAAAGGACTTACTTTTCTCACCCCCTCCAGTCCCCAATAAGATAATTATTGGGATACTAAACAGTGTTCTTCAGAAGTAGCAAGTACATTTCAAGCAATTTTATTTGCTCTGGAGGGTTATTTCATCCAAATGAAAATTTGAAGGGATATGCTATTTTAAAAATATACTGCATCTACAAGTTTTTTAATATTATTGTTTCAGTTGATTTTGTTTTTCAACAGGTTGTCTGTAATATAAATGACACATGACCACAACTGGTTTTTATATACTCTCTATCCCTAACACACAGCTAATGTCAACTGAACCAAGAAGGAATTTGGGACTTTCATAATGAACAGAACCATTTATCCTAATGATCTTTAATAATTTTGCTCATCACGAAGTCCCCTGAAACCATGTCAGTACTGATCATTGGCATTTCTTCATCCACTGGGGTTCTTCACAGTTTTGCAGCCATGAAATTGATATGTGGTTTCACCAGTGGAAAGAGCGGCAGACTGCGCTTGAATTCTGTCATATTTTCAATCACACTTGGCTGCAAAGAAGTGTAAGGAAGAAAAAGTCAGCTCAAAATCTTCAGTCAGAAAAGTGGGGAATTTCTTGGTTTTCATTTTAACTGTTGCTAAAACACCTTTCTTGCTCTTTTCTACAGTATTAGTGATTCGTACTTTTATTACAGGATCCCCCCAAATATACTGTTATGTCTTATGAAATAAATGGTTTCATATTTACATAATCTAAACTAATAGCTATGATGCAGTAACTGCATTACTAATAATGGGTTGTCTTTTCATTTACAAGTTCTACTTCAGAACACCCCACCTGTCCCTTCAGTATCCGAGGTAAGATCATACCCACAATAGTTATTCAATGAATTATTATTTTTTAGACACAGTAACAAAGTAACTTTTAAATATTACAGTCATAATGGCTACTATATCCACATACAAGTCATACAGAAATTTCCACTCATGGCAATTATTTCACCTGGAAAGTCTAATGAAAGACACAGATGTAGTGCATTGCAAAAAGTTAACCATCTACTGGGACAAACACTGCCATCCTTCAAGAAAATTTACTGAAGGTGTGGTAAAGGCCCAGTGCTGTCATATCTAACCATGAAATGAAATCTGTAATACTTGTATGAATACAATTTGTCAAACTGTTTCCTGCACAGGTAACATATTGACAGGAATGGGCACTAATACTTCAGGCTTTAAGAAAATTACAAAACAGTTGGTTTTGTTCTTGCTTTGGGGTTGGGGGGCTGGTTGTTTGGGCTTTTTAAACAAAGATGATAAAATTTTTTGATGCACATGCATCTTTCTCTTGACACTTGATACACCTGACCATATACAAACAGTATTTTCAGACAATAATCCACAGTGCAGACACTCAGTAGAGTTTACTCCTGCTACTAGCTTTCAGTGGAATAGAAGAAAATAGTGGAAATCAGGAAAAATCCCTGTTGATAGTGAGGATGACAAAGCATGTAGAAAAGAGCTGAAACAGCCCCACAACAGCATGAATTTCACAAAGTTTGTTTCTCCCTATAAACTTATATTTAATGATACTAAACCTCTATATTAAGAATGCAGCCTGGGATTGTATTATGTGTTGTTTCTTTTTACCTGTGGTAGAGGTGGTGCTGGTGCCAGGTTCACATCATTTTGGCATGGAAATTCTCCAACAACAGGGCCTATTTAACATCAAAATTAATTCAGGACCATAATGTAATCCGTATCTTTTACATAACAAACTGTTTTCTCTTAAAAGACAAGTATCTATATAAAGCACAGGGTTTTAATTTTTAAGTATTGCTAAATAACATTTTCTAAATATTTTGCTTTTATACTCCATGGCTGTCTTTAGAAATACAGAAATGAATCCATGATTTGATTTGAGAACATGATCATTTTACTTACACATAAAAAGAATGTCACTTAAAAAACTGCTAATCTTACTCTTTCTACTCTGATCAATGAATACTTAAAACTGTTCCTCAGTACGAATTGTGAGAAAAGTAGGAAATGTCAGTGGTACATACAAGAGCAATGCAACAACAGCACATCTTTTGATAAGGACATGGCTATGAAGGAATAGAGGTTATTCCAGGTACCAAAATTCTGGATAGCAACCAAAATCTTCCCACCTGTCTCCATGCATCCCCTACTCCAATTCCCCCCCAAACTTCTTCCTGCATTTCCAATCTCAATTTCTTTCACGGCAGAAGAGAGGCCAAATGCCAGAATAAATGGGGATATGTAGAAAGAATAATTTACTATAATCTCTTTAAGAGTAACCACCACCATTCCAAGCAAATAATAAACCATTCTAGCAATACAGTTACTACACTCTAAAAAGTTTTCTCTAGATAGGAAAAGCAATTGACTATTTATATTAAGCAACTACTAGTCATGAAAACTGGAAAGATGCTTTGAAGCAAGTCTTCCTCACTCGGCTGCAGAGTTACAATTTCTACAGTACCATAAAAATCAATCCTTTTGAGGCTGGAAGGAGTTTCATGACATGAACGTAGCTATCTGCTTCTCCATGTACTACAGACAAGCCTTTAATACCCTCGATTTTGCAACCAGATGCATGCTGGAATTTAAGTCCAGTATAAACTGGTGAAAAATCTGCACAAAACAACAACTCAGAATTTTTTCTTCTCAGTTTATTCATATTAACCAGAAACATTTTAACCTTTTCCTTCCTGAATTCTAAAATGGAATGATACAGTTTACAATGCACAGCTAATCCATATTATTTCAAAATAAAACCTAAATAAACATTGACCTTCTTAATTTTAAATAAAATGTCTGATACTCCCAGAGGTTTTGGCTTTTGTTTGTTTCAGGGTTTGCTTTCCCCTTTGAGGGGTGTTTGAATAATATTGTGGACATTCACTGCTTGTCAGAAAAAAACCCCTCACATTGGATTGATACTGGAAATTCTAATTTTGGGTTGGGTTTTTTTTGCCCTGTGGGAGCATTACAGAATTTTATGTTTGTTTTAAAATACCCCGTTGAAAACAGAAGCGTTTTTTCAGGATATATTGTTTTAATATCAATATAATTCAGAATGGCTGAAGAACTTGGTCACAAACATTAACCAGAATATTTGAAGCACCCATGTGAAGGAAACCTGTAAAAAGAAATGCTTTTCCGTCTGAAAGGTGTATAATCTCTAAAGCTGAGTTTTTCTTATAGTGCATTTGTATCATGTATCATGGCTATCTCTAATCATGACTTGCTTGATATTCAGCACAATACTTACAGGAATCCATTTCCCTTGCAAGGACATGCACTGATACCTTGTGTCTTCTGGGAGCATCTATTGCCAACAGCACCTACAGTAAAAAGCATCAAGTTCTTCAGGTGTGGGAAGTATCCCTTAGACATTATAAAACAGTAAAAAGAATGAGAGTGTTTAAATTTTAAGCTTTAAAATGAAGGATGAATTTTGGGATGTCTCTCCAAATATGATTAAAAGCCATCCATACAGTATACTCTGAATCATTTTACAATCAAGTTATTAAACTCATGTGCTCTTTGGAACTCAGAAAAACTAAGTAATGGAAATTCACCCATTAACTATCACAGTGTCAGGAATGCAACCTAAAATCTGCAGAATTTTCAATCCCTAGTGGTCTTCTGGAACCACATCACCCTGAACACAATTATTAAACTCCACTGGACTAGCTCACCAGTCTAGCTGGTTATTTTGCTCTGGAATGCTGCATAATCATTTATTCAGCATTGGTGTAAGCAAAATAATATAGATTCCTACAAAACCAGGAGGTGCGTGCTCATTCAAGTTATCATTTATTTAACAACAGATACTGAAATTCCATTTACTACGTTGGTATTTGCTGCATTTCTTCACCCATGGTATCATAATATTAAAAAAAATAAAAACCAACAACCCACCAAAGATGTCAGTGTTCACTATTCCATGTAAATAATAACCAGTTTCAAGCATGAAGGACTATCTCTTATAAAAATAGACAGTAATGTAAAAAATACCTGGGACAGTGAAAAGGATAATGCAGAGCAAAAAAGACAAACCACTTTGAAAGACATTACCCCCCTCTGCCCCAGAGAGGAAAAAAGGAATGCAGACACAGACATATCCATGCTTCTTCAGTGGCAGAAATTTCTCCACCCAATAATAAATTCTGAAAACATTAAGTTGAACTTATTTTCAGTAGTATTCCCTGAGCTACTGGCTGCTCTGTAAGTAATAAAACACTATGAACACTTTGCAATACAGTGAAATATCAGTGACTGTGACATATTACAGAACAGAAAGAATGACGCACAATTTTTTTGTATTTGGGGGGTTAATGACATGGACACAACAGGGGCAGATGCCCTCCTAGTATTTCCATTGCCTATATTAAGTATCTATCTAGCAGCTTCATGCTGAGTCGCAATGCACAATTACTGCAACGTTACGCTGTTCCTTCACGCTGCCCAACTATAGAGGAAGAAAAAACCCCACTGATTTACACTGAACAAAGCTTTCAAAATATCTGTTTTATACAATTCATGCCACAAAACAGCATGAATCATGTATTGGTTGAAGAAAAAAATAAAAGAACAAATGTGCAATTTTGGCCAGGCTTGGCCATAGAGCAGCACATTTTATATCCATAAAGGAAGGATAAATGAAAGAACAGGAAAAGAGCAGCAGCAAGAAAAAAATAAGAACCACATCAAACCTCAATCCTTCTCCACAATTTTTACCGTTGCCATTAAACTAAGTAATATTCAGGAAATAAAACTATTATTATGGAATCTGCATCAGTTATATCATCTACCTAAAATCGGTGTCAGTATATGCTTTCACAGCTTGCACAAGTAAGATTTAGTTGTACCTACATCTCTTTCCACATAACATTTTAACTACATGACTAGCTTACCTTGTAGAACTGTATAATATCATCCTTGGTCAGGGTCTTTAGATAAGCCACTTCAATGTTATCTGCACAACAATAGTAAAAATTAAAGTAAGTCTGCAGATCGCAGCTGGTTATTAGCAAACCACTTATTCAAAGTATATTTCTTTCAAATTCAGATGCTGTAATTGACTGCAAATTGTATGCTTTTCATTGTTATCTTTCAAGTTAATACTTGCTTCACTAAAAGTGTCACTGGAACCTTGGCAGAAAGTCATACTTCAGTAAGTCTGATTGGACTTATTAAAAATGCACGTTTAAAGAATACTGATACTGATTGCACTGTAAGATATTCAGTAGCTAAACCACATATGCCTACTTTTGTATATTATCTTCAAATCAATGTTACACATTTCTAATGCAGATGGTTTTTATTCACGGTTAGGAAACAGGGCGGTAGGACATACTTCGGCAGAATGTAAAGAAAAGTAAGGGATGGTGCCTACATCATACCTGTTAAGGAGTAATCACCTTTAAGAGATCTGGGGACAACGTGTCTCAGTTGCTACATTACTTCCTATAAATTAAATGATCATGAACTAATCATCTAATACCACTGCTGCATAAGCAGGAATGTTTTCTGTTGTAGGCATGCTTGCTTTTCTTAGGGTGAGCAGGAAGATAAGGAATAAATGCGTGCAAGAGAACAAACAGGCAGCTAACAAGTCCGTAAGGCAGACTGTAATTAATATGAAGTTCTACAGAAAGGAAATAAAAAACCCCAACCATAGAGTTTGGAAAATTAGATAACATTTGTGTGACAGCATTAAAAGTGGTAATAACATAATTGTAAAAAAATGAAGAAAAAAATCCTTCCACTTCTTAAGGCTGGAATATGAATTTCTGATTTTGACAATTCTAGTCATATTATAATCATTAATGATATAAAATTACTTGTGGGCAGAGGGGAATTAAAGACCTAAAAGTTGAGGGAAATAGAAAGGTTGGTGGGATTTAGATATGAAATACATGGCTATAGTTAGAGGTAAGAATTCCAGAGAGATAATATTGATGCAAGTATGGTAAAACCAGAAACACTTAAGGTAGGGAAAAATCAAACTATTTCATCAGCCACAAAAGGTACTTGAGGGGATAAGTTTCCATCACCACTCCTTATGCTCAGGCATGAAACCTTGTCAGTAGCTCTCATTCTCTCGAGACAAGCCAGATGACAAGTCAAAACTCATCATTAAAACTCAACAGTTTAGTGAGTCATTATCAAGTAAAAATACTATTTGCTACTGTGGAAAGCCCATACAGTGCATGTAAAGCAGAAGAGAAGTCACAGAATACAGAGTGAGTTTTATGAAGGAGGCATATTATGCATGAAGACAGGAAATTACAGTTGTGAATAAGAGTCGAGACACAAAAATGTGAGGAAAAGCTGCCTGTACCTAAACTGATTTTTTTCTTTAATGTTAGAAACTGTATTACTAATGTATATCAGCGTTTTGGATTAAAAATCTTCAAACGATGAAAAGGAAAAACAACTTAAATGTTATGTAGGATCACATTGTAAATAACTGCCAGTCCACTTTCAGTAATAACACTACAAATTGGATCTCATTCGGTCTTCTACAAGCTTATAACCTTCAAAGTATCATGGATTAAAAAAAAAACCTACAAAAAAAATTAAAGTTTTTTCAAATCTACACTGAGACAGGTTGCATGTTAGTTATGATACCTGCTGTTGCCCCTGCCATCACTCCCTCAAAAGAACTATACAATGGGAAGAGGAATAGGGTTCATATAAATGTATGTACCATCAGGAATGTAAGAGTGTATTTGAATGCATCTGACAAGTATATATTAAATTATGTATAGGCTATGTAAAAGTTTAAGGTGTTCCCAAATGAATATGACACTCGATAGTGACAAGAGTGGCCAAAATAAAGCATTCCATTTCAAAGGAATTACCATTCCTCTTACCTCTGTCAAAGTTATACTGCTGGGAAATGATTTCTCCCCAGTATTTAGCACATTCTGCAGACAGCTTCTTTGGTTTGTCTAGACGACGAATTGCTAAAGCTTGGATATGTTTTTGGAAGGCCTCTTCTGTCATATCTTCTATGCATTTCTCCATAGTCTTTAAGAATGCTTCAACTCTGCTTTCTAAATAGTGTGGGGGCTTTTCAGATTGGATTATAAATCGCAGTCCTTGTATGCCATTTGCCCGACGTGGACCACTAAATACAATGTAACCTTGGCAAAACAAGAACAGCCACATATCAAAAGAAATCCCTTGTTGCAGCATCAAGTTTGCCAAACGTGGCATATTTGACAAGAATGCAATGTTATGGTAACTTTATTCTGTATTATAAACAATGCAGGTTTTCAAAATATGCCACTGTGGGTTTTCTTAAAACATTTTTGTTTCACTGAGGTAAATATCATTTCAGGGGAGGGGCAAGGAGGAAATGAGGCAGACCAAGACAAAATCAATTCTGTCATCAGGATTAGGTTTCCTGAAATTAAGCTGTACTCTAGTGCTTCATTAGACTCAACATTAGAAACTTACTATTTTTTCATAATGTCTAATCTGAATTCTCTTTGCTGCAATGTAAGAACACTACTTCCCATCTTATCAATTAGAGAAAAAGAAAGTATTATTCCCTTTCTTACTGTTGCAGCATTTGCTAATGTGAACAACTAATTCTTTCTTCAGTCTTCTTCCCCTCTTTTAATAACAAATCTGTCACATTTCTTTTAAACGTTGTTTTATAGCTTTCTCATAGTTCCTTGGTGCTCAGGTCAAAACTGGATACAGTATTTCAAAGTTCTTACCTGAACAATTTAGGAGTATTATTGTGGGTGCATCTTGAAAGCTTCCATTTATATATCCCAGCATTTTACACAGCAGGACAACACTGCTGACTTGTCCTACCTCTGACCCACTGTACCCTGTAGAGTTTGCTACAGAACTGCTACCTAGCCAGTTGCTTCCTAGCTTGTATCTGTGCCATTGGTTGTTCCTGCCAAACTGTTCCAAACAAACTGCATCTTATCTTCATTGAAGTCATGTTTCCAAAATGTCAAACTAATTTTAAATTCTAATTCTATCTTCCCACACACTTGCAGCCTCTCCCAACTTAGTATTATCTGAAGATTTAGTAAGTATACTCACTCTTCTATCATCTAGATGAAAATACCAAATAACAGTGGCTCACAATAGAGCTCTCTAGAACAACTGTTTTTCAAACAACTTCTCTATCTTCCAGTCATGACTTTACAAAGTCCTGTATCAAATGTGTAGCACTTCAACCCAGGCACTCCAGTAACACTCTCTCAGTTACCTTCTATGAATCCAGAACTAGTATGATAACTTATTCTATATTTTCCAGGAATTAGAATTAAACTGACTAATCTATAATTTCCCTGCTTTTCTCTTCCCTTTTACTAAGGCAACATGTAGCATTTACCTATGTGAATTTTTTTCAATGCTTCATCTATCATCATTATAAGAATTCTAATTTCAGGATTTCATAATTTTGTTCCTTATAATAGAATGTATAGTTCATCACACCTGAACTCTTTAAAATTTAATTTACCCAATTAATCTGTTATTTTCCTCTTCAATACTAAGCCTTGGACTTTGATTACCAGTATTTTTGGAAATCATCTGATCACAGTTGACATTTTAAGTGAAAACTAACAAAGCCATCCTAAACATTTTGATATTTTTCCACCACTACCAACTTTTCTCTTTCACTTTCTCATATTGCTAAAGCACTTACTGAAATAATTCTTGTTACTGCTTCTACTGTTTAGCAAACTGCTAACTCCTTTTTCCCTAAGCTTTCTCAGAGATCTTACAATTCCATGAAGTTTACTGAATTTTGCTGGTATTTCTACTGTCTCTCCCCTGCAGTTACACAGTGCTGAACACAGACAGTTCTTTCCTCACTGTTTCCCCCCAACTCTTTACCTGCTACTTCCAACTTTTATACAAAACCTGCCATCAGCACATTTCAAAAATCTGTTAAATAACCTGGATTCTATCCTATTTTCAGCAGATTGATAAAATTCCTATGATGAATATTTTATGGCTGATTCTGCTAGTTGCCCACAAGAAGTGTCATCTTGCCTGACATCCCTGGTAGTTCACAGTCATCACACAGACATTTGCCTGCTTCTCACCCTTGGAAAACCTGTATTCCTACTCTCCAGTGTTACAGTCATGTGAACCATCACGCAAAGTCTCCCTCTCTCTCTCTCTCCTTGTTACTCTGGAATAATCTTACCAGTTCTGTCTTACTGGTTTGGGTAACAATTACCTGTACTTATTAATGAACAGCTGTATTCTTAAAAAGCCAGAAATGTATTTAATGTCTTCAACATAGTAGCTCACCATTACCCACACAGCAGTAGTCCTAAAATAGGGCTTAGAGTTTAACAGCTGGACTTGATGATCTTAGAGGTCTTTTCCAACCTAAATGATTCTGTGGTTCTATGAATTATCAGGTGCACTCGGAAGCAGGACCACAAGCAAAATAGATCAAACTAATACTTATTCTTTAAGAAGATTTAGAAATTTAGGAAACTGATCCATCTCCTTTTGGTAAAAGTTCTGATACGAAGTTTTCTGCACAGTGATCGAACTCTTAGTCAGAGTTGGTTTCAGATATTTCAGACTTATCTGAAATACGATGTGTGCTTGTTCTCATTGTAGACTGTGCACAGTAACATTTCTCTGAGTCATAACCAGTTATTTAAAGATATTTAAATTTACCAAGTGCCCTTTAAATGGCATTCACCCAGCAGGGAAAGAACACCTCACCACATCTCATGTGAGGGTGCATCCATGTGTGTATACACACACACACAATCACCACAGGAGAACTCACCTAATTGTTCCTTGGTGCGCAGAGTATTGAAGCATGGTTCTGAGATAATTTGACAGAAGAGCTCCAAAAACATATTCTCAGAAGTGCTCTGCATGTCTGTCTGGTAATAGATCTCAATGCCACAATTGTTATGAACTTCATTTCTCTGTTGATACACAAACCAACCTCCTAAAAGACAAAGTTAAAACATGTAAGTTCATAAAAATGTACATTCTTATTTTCCACAATTAAAATGAGAGTGGCTCGCGGAATGGAATTATAATAAATGGTTTAGAACTGTTAAAGCAGAATTTCCACTAACAGCATACTTGTCACGAACAAGAAAAGAATATATTATTTTAACATTAAAATTTCACAGCTTGAGCATATCACCAACTAAATTGAAACTGGCTGCTTCTCCTCAAGCAAATATTTTTGAAGCTGGGGTGAAATTCTGTATTGTCTCTACTATGTAAACAGTTTCTAAAGACAATATGTCAGAAAGTATTATGAACATTAAAAATAATTCCACATTTAATACCAATAACTTCTTGGAAAGAATGTTGTGATAGTTGCCACAGACAGATGATCAGCTATGGGTAATTTGCTTTGGCTGTACAGCTGAATATATCATTGCTCTCTGCAATACCTTGAACCTCCTTTCTTATATATATATATATATATGAATGAGATTTTTTTTTACCATAGAAGTAAAATCATACAAAAAGTACATGATCAAAACAATCAGTATTTGTAGAAAAAAAAAGTTGTGTAAGAACTTTTAGTTTTCTCAAAATAGCAAGAGTTGTTTATTACAGTCCTCCACTGAACGGTCAATTTATAATCAAAAATGCTCAAAGAATGGTGTTTATTCAAATGTGTATACAATGTGTTGCAGAGAGTGGGACAGGGCTCTTATTTCCATAAATCACAAGGAGAGAACTAGGACTGAATTACAGAGGGCTTTGGATAGGAAGGGATCTTAAAGATGGTCTAGTTCCAAATCCCAAGAACTCCAATTTACATACAAAAATTAAAAATGAAATCAAACTAATTTTCAAGTATAACAGGAAGGTCATATATTAGTATGTAATTTTATTAACAAAACCACACCCTAACTATATTTTTGAATTTTAAGTTTAAAATAATTGGAAGTAAGTCTGATTTCAAAACACACTCCTAGCAACAGAGTAATATGCATTTTAAAATGTCATTAGCAAGTCAGGAGAATCTCAATTTAATGCATGTTAAAAAATCATAAATAAATCATTTCACTTACTGTCAGGAAGTTGAACTTCTCTGTATCTCACTAGCTGACTGGGAAGGAGTGGCTTTGTATGAGCATGCTCAATAAGAGTGTCCTCAACCATCTGCATAATTCCTAATGCAGCCTAGAACAGAAAACATAAGAGGCATTTCAGTGATCATTAGTTATTCTGTACCTAATAACAGTAGGGTTAGACTTTCCAATTATTGATGATGCTGTGAGACAAAAGAAAACAAATCAGGAACAGAAAATAGGGATGTTGTAATTTAATACGAATACAGTAGAAGTGAAGCAGATGAGAGAAAGTGGGAGCTTGGGGAGAAAGGCTTTTTTTGTGTTTTCTGTAAGTTTAACTTGTCCACATGTTTAGGTACTTGTACTGCCCAATGCTTCTGAAAGTAAAGCTCAATGGGCTTTTTTTTCCCCTTCCTTTATTTGATGTACTATAATTATAATTAAAAAAACCAACAAATACACTAACAAAAATTGTTAGTTTCATTCAAGTATTTCACTTCAATAGCTTTACCTGTTAAGGGTTATGTGTTCTTGTAGCCTGCACGCTGGAAATTACAGTAACTTGCTACAAAGCAGTTTTGGCTGAAAGCTAAAAACTCTCAGTCTGCATTGTCACAAACTCGTAACACAAGTGATTTTACCGAAAACATGCAAAAGGTCTGAAAATTTAACAAACATACGCCCCTCCCACCCGGACCTCCAAAACCCCACCCAATATCAAAGACAAAAAGATTGAAGTGTAAAAAAAACATAGTTTGAGAGATTAGAGGAAAAATACTCTATATTCTTTAAATCAAGTCCCTATAAATATTTACGAGACTGTTCTTCAGGATTACTTCACTATCCACCTCCTTGCAGTAAATAAATAAAAGAAACTGTCAAAGCCCAAGTATTTCAGAAATATATTTGAAAAAGAGAACTTTGTCTATCCCTGCTATTAGCTCCTCTATATTTTTATTTTCCCCTCCTTGCTAGTTAGCTTCATTCATTCAGCAGTCATTGGGAGTGTTTATGACCTCTCCTGCTAGTAAAGTATCTCAGGGCTGCTCTAACATAAAAATACTCAAACAAGCCTTATGAAAAAGAATGCAAAACCAAGAAATGTACTACATTTTTATTGGTACCTATATTCAAATATTTGGTTAGATTTCATATGCAAGTACAAAGTGTTAGTATTTTACTGGAAGACAAACCAAACATTGTCTGCCTTTTACTCCCCAAACGTAGAGGGGACACTTGGGGTTTTTTTATGACAAACAATAAAGAATTTCAAATACTTAGATCTTAAGTTGTTTTTTATTCAGTTTCCAAGAGCAATATACAGGCAGCACTTAGCCTAATAAATCTCAAGGGGAAAAAATGACACTCTGATACTTCCATAAAGATAAAATAAGTACAAAGTTAAATTATAAAATCACATTTGGCAAAACTTCTTTTAAGATCTGAGCAGATTAGACTAGTCTTCCATTTTTTATGCTGCTTTTAAATAAAAATGGTTTTATTAAAGAAAGTATCACACCGACCTGTTTTGTTATATTGCCATGGAGAAGAGCTTCGATGTGTAACCGTGACAACAGTTGTGCTATAAAGGCCTTGAGACGGGGAAGGGTGACATCTAGAATAGATATTTAGACAGTTAAATCATTCACATGTATTTTAAATTAACAAGAATCTAAGTCATCATTAGATAGAGCGCATTTCTTAGAGGAGGAGAAACTCATTATCATGAAAAAGTGAACCTCTCCTTAAAAATGCAACACTTGAATGCTTCCAGGTCTAAATAGCAGCACTCATCATATAGTTTATTTCACTTAGAATTCACATGCTGTCTGACCCAGATTCCAAAAGAAAGAAAAACAAAAACCTCCTTCCCAACCATGCTGGACAAACATTCATTCTCTAGAGACAACTGCTGCAATCATTCAGGTAGTGTTCCAAGGAAAAGCCTCAGTTATTAGTTATTAACAAGCAGCAGGTAGTTTACAACACTCAAGCAATACACTGTGCATTTACCATATAGACTAAAAAAAGATCCTCAACTTAAATACAGTGTTTCAGTAGTATCTTTGCAACAAACAATACACCAGAAAAATATTTTTGCAATGTAATACAAGCTGGCATTGCAGGGGCTTCACTTGAATAGCGAGTAGAGCTCAAAATAGGTATCCTCATTAGTTTAGTAACAAGACATTTTCCACAAGAAAGAAAAAAACCTGTCAAAGTAGCAGAACATTACCATCTAGAGCTTCTTTTAATTCATCTTTGGTCCAAGCAACTTCTGTCATCAGGAGTCGGAGATAATACATTGCATGTTGGTGAGGCTGTTCTGCCCTGAAGTTGTTAAGTGATCTCATGTACTAAAAAAAAATCATTAAGCTCAAATTAGAAACTTCGAAATAGAGTTCTGAACAAAAAATATTAACATTGCATTCTGAACTTTGTGTAGCATCAAAAAGACACATTTCAGATGTGAGGAACATTACCTTGCTTTTCAAACATGGGAAAAAATTTGTGTTAAGTGGCCTTGGTAATAATATGGGCTTCTGAGCCTTTGAATTAAGCATTAATCATTATGATAGTTGAAATGAGCATGAAATCAAACTTTTCCATAAATTTAATGACTGAAAATGAAATTACTGCAGTTAGATCTAAGTAAGTACTTAGATCAAGTTGCTCTGCCGAGAAAATACACATTCTATGATGACTGACCAGGGGTGGAGGAATAAAGCTATTAGAAAATGTGTTTTTCTCCCAGCTGCTTCCCTCAGCTGATTTGGTTAGACAAAAACAGGGGCATCTGGAAAATTCTTTATATGGATAAAGGAGGTATGAGAGAACAATTAGTGAGCTTCTCCAAAAAAACTCCCTTTCTAGTCCAGCTGCACCTTCACAAAATAAGAAAAACCTTTTTCCTCTACCAGAGGAACTGGGAAGTGCAAACTAATACCTTTAGCAAGTTGAATCTGTTTCCAGTATAGGACAAAAGCAATTAATTTCAGGGCACCTGAGTGACAAACAGTGAACCTGAGGTTGCTGAGGAGGTATCCTTCTGCCTGTTCCAAACAGAAGCCAGAAGCTGGTATCTCCCTTATCTGTTTGGTCTAGACACAAGGGAAGAAAACTGCAGTCTCCCCATCTGATTTGAGTTCTAGGAGTCAGCACGTATTAACCAGCTGGTTACCTTTGCACCAAAGGATCTTGGCCTAACAGCCAAGACACACCAGTGGAGAAGAAATGTTGCAAATCTTTTCAACACTTCCTTTCCCCCTTCATCCATTTCCCCCTTCTTTTATGGCTAGGCCCCACTGAAAACATTCCAATTTGTAAAACAGGATATAGGGTTAAGATTTGCCCCACCAGTACCCCTACTTATATTTCTACTCCTATCAAAGCAAGCTGCAATCCCTTGATACATCATAAGAAAGACTGACCAAAAGAAGATCACAGGGCCAGTTATTTTCAAACAAAGAATGTAATAGAAACACTCTAAGAAACTCATGACCACAAAAAAAACAAGAGAAAAAAACCTTCTGGAGTCCGACTAAGGTAGAATGTCACTCTTTATTTCCATGGATAGCCAGCCCTCAGATTTCATATCGAGTCAAAGCACTTGATTTTAAATGACTGCAAAGTGTTAAATTTCTCATGCTGCTTACCGCTTCCTTGATGATTTCAAATCGTTTTTCATCAATCTCAAAGGTAGCCATTTTCTCAATGATCTTCTTGAGCAAGATATGTTGCTTGTCATTATAACCTTTTACAGAGAGCTACGGAAAAAGTGCATAATTTGCTTTAAATGTGGAAGATAAAAGAATAAAACAATTACCAAGTCTTGTATAATTCAATGAGCAGTACACTTTTCAACACTTACTCTAAATTCACCATTTATTGAACATTAACTCACTCTAAAATTAAATTCCTTTACTCATCACAAGAGAACTTATGAATATAATACTGCACATTTGCTCAGGAGTTATAAATTAATTAATGTAATTTCAGGTTGATTTAAGCAAACTGTACTCAGAATACAGATTTTTTTATGATTACAATATTGAATCTAGTCAGTAAACTGTACATTTGGAGTACTGAAATGGTTTTACTCTGGGTTTCTCACTTTAGTAATGAAGTCTAGATTTACAACCTTCTAAAATATTCTCTCCAATTTACTTTTAACCTTTTTTCATGTTTATGTTGTTGATCAAAAATATATTTTATGTAAGCTGAAGCAAGGAGTACTGCAAGTAAAGGGGTGCTATCAACAGCAGCAACCAGGATGGTGCTGGACTAAAGCACCAAGGTAGTTAGTGTACAATTGTAATGAGACATTGATCTGATCATACTTTTTTTTTAAGTACACATGAAATAAACTAGGTTATTTAAAAAACACCATAAAATTTATTATATGATTCCATCAAGCTACAGAAAATTTCTCTGGCGAAAAAAGACACTAAAAGGTCTTTTTTTCGTGGGAAAAACTTCAAAATCTGGTATCTCAAAGCAGGAATTTGATTGGACTTGTGCAGTTTAATTTTTAAGACTAAAACTAAAATTTAGGACACAAACCAACATACAAGTGAATTCCTGCTTTCCAGTACAAAGATTTTTTTTTTTTCTTCTATGGTTGCTGAAACACAGCTGAACATGAATTTGAAGGAAATAAATGGATTTATGATGAAGGCTGGTAGCCTAAATTAGCACAGGAACCCAAAGTGTTCAACAATCACCATGGGTGACTGCTTTCATAGCATCTGCCCTTGCTTAAAAGCATCAACATTGTACAGTTACACTTATTAATTATAAAACTTCTCACAATACAGAAGACCACAAGTTTTCAGATAATATTTAAAATAACTCTAAACTCTCAAACTGTGACTAATTACATACTTTTTTTTTTTAAAGGAATTAATCCTGACCACAGAAACACAGGTAAGTCTAAACTGAGAACAGATAACCATGTTTGCAGCAAGTCAAGTGAATGCTACAAGGAAATTAGATCTGTGTAGAAAACATAAAGACCATATATAGTATATTTTTTTACTAAGATGCTCTGGAAAACAATACTTCAACAGGAAATTTTGAAACCCATTCTGATATATAATGATGGTTAACAAAAGCTTTTAGTAGAACTTCGAGACAGACTACTAAAATCCCCCATCATAAATCTCATAGGAGAAGATGAGTAAGAAATAATCATTTATCATTTATCAAGTATTATCAGCACTTTAAAACAGATTATAAAACACGTAATAAAAACAAACACGAAGGAAAAGCCATAAATACCCAGCATTGCAATCTAATGAACACATGCACAAACCTTTTATACAGCTCACTATGGCAGAATTAGAGAATTGTAACAAAACCTGTAATGTTGAGATTCATTCCACAGAACAGTTAATCTTTTTATAAAGAAATCAGCAACAGTACTTTCCAGATTACCATGCAAGCAAGAAAAATGTGAACTAGAATGCAACAACTGCACTGCACACATGGTCACAAGGCACTGCAATCTTAAACAGGTCACTCAGTACAAAATACAGTTTTGCATTGCCTTTAATTCATGAGATATATGCAAGGAAAAAAACATTAACCATCTCATTTAGAAATGCAGAAGTCAAATGTTTTCTCCAAGCTCAACAACTCCCAAGCTGTTTAATTTCCTCCTGTGTTTTGTTTCTTACTTACAAGTATTGCATTCATTCCTGATGCAATGCCATAGACCAAACCTGAGAGGCGTGCTGCATATGTATACTCTTTTAAATCATCCTTCAATAACCTGATAAACAGGTATGTCATGTTGCAATGGAGAGGATCAGCATAAATGTAGCGACTAACAAAAAGAAAAACAAAAGAAATGCTTTGATACCTCAAGCAGTGACAAAGTAATGGATGAAGAAATATGACTGAAGAGTATGTATATGCAGCCTCATGATCAGTAGTTCTTGAACAGAAAAGCTGAAGTATACCACTTACTTAACAGCATGAAAAGGGGGTCTTTTACCCCATCAGTCAGAAAGCTTTTAGTAGACATCTGACAAACTTATAGAAATATGTAAGCTTGGATTAGGGTTGCCATTTTTTTTTAAAATGGAGGAAGAAATCTTACAACTAATTAATTTCATGAATGATACAAAAATAAAGAAGAAAATTTGCTTAATGTGAACTGAAAAACTGTTGAAGACTTTGAACAAAATTCAACTTAAAATTCAAATCAAAGAAAGAATGATTAATAACCAAGATCAAAAGGACTAATGGCCTTTATTTTTTATTTAAAAGTCCTTCCATCAAATCAATATAAAAATGTTGATGAGTGGAAGTAGTTCAAGGCTCTAAGCTTTTCCTTGATTTGGGTACTTACATACATCCCATAGATGGTATTTTGGAGATCATAGTTCAAGCCAGCTAGTTCTGCTGCATATGCATACTCGTTGAGGGAGTCTTTGAGTAGTTCAAGGTACAAATAGGCCATGTTACAATGCAAGGGATCCACGTAAGCAAATGGGCTGGAAGAAAATGTTGAAAGTAAAATACGCAGTTTAAAATTATTTCTCTGTTTCTTTTGGCCTTTTAAGTTTGATCTGAAGGGAACAATATTTTCTGTGATTTTATGCTGATGGATCCAATTATGAAGGATACCTGTTTTGAAGCCAAATGTGAATATACCTGAAAAGTTATACAAACAAAACAAGCTAGTTATTTAGCTTGCTTATGGTTTGGGGAATGGCTAAATATATTGAAGATTCCAGGGTTATTCTATTTGTGCTCATAAATCAAGACACATTATATTTACTTGGCTGCACAGTCAGAATTCACCAGGAGTAAAACAAACTAAATATACCAACATAATTTAACAGACTGATATGAAACCCATCACACTGAACATTAATTTAATTAATACTCATACACTATCAGAAAATAATGTAGCTTCTATTACAAAAATTAAGAGATGAGAAATTTGTGATATGAAAATACACAGTACATGCCAAGTTCAGCTCTGGAAAGAACGTCGGCATATCCAGTTGTCAAAACACCACAATATTTTGTGTTACCTTTTCAATGGCAACAGCAATACAAGACCTACTGTTGCATTAGAAGCACCTGATCACACAATACTGTCACAAATTCCTCTAAAAGAGAAAAGCAACTCAAAGACTCAAGCCATGTTTCAACTGTGCTAATGCTTAAATACCTGTGTGTTTTCAAGATTTGTGGAGTCAAGTTATTTATACTATGATTACTTATTTCTAAAGCTTCTGAAGTGCATGTAAATTCATTTCCAATTTCACAGGAATAATCAGCAGTATCTGAAACAATCTGCTGCCAGGATATGGCATACAACTCAAACCCACACCATTTGCACTTATTTTCTCTAAGCAGTCACTAATGGTGATATTGAGAGACATGCCATCACATGTTTACACCTATACAGAATGGTATTTCTTAGTGTGTACCAACATTAATGTACTAAAACCAAGATCACATGACCAGAAAACATAAGCCAATAACTTTAAAATACATTGCAAAGGTATTTTTAAGAAGGTTCCTGGTTGTTTTTCGTAAGGCGTTGACTTCTCCTTCCTTTTAGATTAAGGAAAGAAAGCAGCGGAAGAGATTAAAAAACCCCCCAACTATTAGAGCCTGCTGTAGCCCAAAATCTTAGCCCAGACTGAGCGAGCATGTCAGTAAAAAAACCAAAAAGTCTGCCATTTGCATTTCTCCCTCCAATTTCCCAAAACTGAGCAATTTCAATATGCCCGGTGATGCAAATCCAATTACTATGGATTATGTAGGTCAATCCTATGTTAGCATAAGCCTTACTCCAAACTCATTATATACTTTTTTTCCATTTTGATACTACAACAGAGACTTAATCAGTTTGAGTGATTACTATGTCTGTATCAGTTATAAATTCTGTACACTGGTTTAGCTGGCAAAGGCCAAGAGAGGGTTTTGGAAATAATCATGACTACTAAATCATTTATCCTCAAGTGAAAAATAACTGAAAATTATTACAACACTGTTCTTGGAGCTGCCTCCTATTACTGACAGGTTTGTAAATAAATGATTATTTCTAGTTTACCTTTCCTACTAGACTCAAGCAGAACAACTTAATCACTGATAGTGTATTTGAAAAATCATAAAGTCTAGACTTCTCCTCTTTCAAGCAGAGCTGTAAGTGACATAGCTAGAATCAACACTGAAGTGTCAAGTGTCAACTACCTTTGGAGAGTTTTCAGCACATTATATGGTTATTCTGCTTCCTTTTAAAAAAGGATACTTGTTGAGTTCTTAAGCTGCAATTCACTCAAAAGCAAAAGCTTATCATCATCTTTCAGGTGGGGTGGTAAGTCCCATGTCAGACGTTTTTTACTGTTGTGTTTCTTTAAGACAAGGATCCCTGTAAGGATTTTCAGTTTTGGAATAATGTGATTTCAAGAGATTCATATACTCATTGTTCCTATGGGATTTGTGTACTTGAGGGACATATCACCACCATCAACTTCCTCTTAATTCATTTACACAGCAATTGCTGCTATAACATCTGGGTCAGGAATTCTTTCTATGATGCATGATGACCAGGGCTGCAGGGAGAAGAAATCCTCTTTTTTTCTTTCTTACTGAAGTAGTCTGTAATATGAACAAGTTCTTGTAATCTGCTACAAGGCAGCACAGCCTTCATATTCTGATCTAGAATTGAGGCTAAAAGCTTTTACAAAAAGCCATGTCATTAAGAGGGCTTTATTCACCAATTCTCTTGGTAACAGATACAGGTGATTTCACTAAATCTCATGAATAAACACTGTACATTTCACCTTTCCTTCAAGGACCATCAGCACCACCAAAAAGAGAGAGAGAGAGAGATATTCATCAAGAACCTTTTTTAAGTATCAAAACTTGACAAACCTGCTTACACCTTCTTTTGGAAATTATGTACCCAATATTGTTAAATTCACATGCAATTATCATCTTATTTTTAAGGAAAAGGAAAGAACCCTCACTCCCAACATTAAGTAAAAGCCAACTTTCCACCTGTAACCATTCCCAGGAGGAAAGAGGCCAATCATTCCACTACATTGATCATCAAAGCTAAAGCCCTTTAAAAAGCCAGCTTTTTAAAAGGGCTCACTGAGATTGAAGTACAAATCTAACTGTGAAAGACCATCACCACTGATCCAACTGAAGATACCCCTGCTCAGTGCAGGAGGGTTGGACTAGATGACCTTTAAAGATCCCTTCCTGCCCAAATGATTCTGTGATATTGTGTGTACGTGCACATACTTTTATACCTTTGTGTGCTCCACAAAAAAATCATTTATTATCTTTTAATCCTTCACAAACCAATACAGAGACTGGTTTACTCATAGTTCATTTGAAACTGATGTGAAAAACCACCACAACTGTATAACAAACTCAGTGTCCATCGATAATATCCTATTTGGGATTTTAGCCAAACACAGTACAAGGTATGAACACCAAGTATGAACAAAGAAGGCAAAGAATTGCAGTTATTGTTCTCTGAGTAAGAGAAGGGCAATTAGCGTTTTGATCCTCCATTTCCTGACACATCAAAGTTGAAACAGTTGTAACATTTGCACTGTGGTTTGAAAAAGCAAAACGAAGGAGGAAATTTCCAGGAAACATATTTTCCCCATCTAGTTCACCAACACCACTACCAAGATATGACTCACTCTGGAAAAAAATCTATCTAAAATTCTTCAAGAAAAATTTCAAGTGGTCCCTCAAAACAAGGACTCAACAGTACATCTACAAGCATCTGTGAGAGCCCTCATAATAGCCTTTCCAGCAATATCACTGAGTCATTTAATTAGGCAAAAGGAGAGTCCTTGAATTTTTTTACTTTTCAGTAGTCCAACATAGAAACAGTTGCACTCTAAAGACCACAGTATCTTTTTAATTCAGAAGTTAGAAATTTATTACTTGAAAGAAACATTAAAAAGGCCCATGGTTGCCATGCTTACTTAAAGAAAGATAGTTTTCCTGTGATGAAAAATAATGGAAGCCCAGGATTAACATTACTTTGTATCATGCATTTTGGGGTGAAAATCACAAATTCATTGATAATACAGACAATGCTCTTAAAAAAAGAAAAATCAGTTTTGGTTGTCAGTTTAGCAAAATACCAAAATTTTAAGCACATTTTATAATGGCTTCCATTATGCAAATGAAACTAGAATTTAAACCTAAAGTCATTATCAGAATAGAATTTCATAAAGAAAACAGATCTTAAAATAGTTGTAATCTAGTAATTATTGTAAAAATACATACATTTTTAAAGAGTATACTGCAACATGTAGTAGCTCCTATTGGCAGGCATATTTCAAGTATAGCAAATAAAACATTTAAGAAAATTTGTTTTAAGAGTATTTTTAGATAAACTTTTCCTGTTAACATAGATGGAGCACCTCAAACTGCTTGCCATTCAATTACTGCATAACTTAGATGAGCCTTCATGCTATCTATACCTTATTGTATATTCAAAGTAAGGACAAATATTTCAAAGTGTCAGTGCATGCAAGGAAGTTGTTGCCACAGAAATGCAGATTCCCAAAAAACCAGACTTTTGGAAAGCAATTTATGTGATATACTCAACACTCCATACCTGAAAAATTCAAAGTTGAGACAAGCTTTCGGCAAAAAAAATTTGTCATCTTGCTTGAACCATAGTTTGCTCATAGCAGTGTCCTGTGTCAAGAAAAGGGGTTTTGTTAAAGTCACTTGACTTTTAACTGCAATATATGGTGCTCTTCAAAAAAAAGTCTCTTCACCACTTCAAATCTCAACTTAGCATTATCCCCTTAAATTCATTTTCTTGCTATATACATTTGTGGATACATCTATCTACACCTTACCAAGCAGTTAAAGGGCCCCAGCATTGTGAACGAGCTTAGGATCAAAATGGGAACTACTTTTCTAGAGAGGAATGATAAAAGACAAATATAGAGTTAGGTGCACAAAATTCCCCACTAATGCTGGCAATAAAAGATGTGTCATTATGCAGCACTAGAGCAGCCTATCATTACATGGTTTAGACTAAGAACATATCTCGGTATTATTGTTATTATTAAAGTTATTATTAATGCTTTATAAAAAAATAACACATTATATGTTGTTTGAACATAACATCAAAAACAAATAACACATACACGTTTAGGAAAAGTAGTAAAGTTATTTGGAAATAAGTTAAAAGATCTGTCTCCCAAAATTTTTTAGAATAACTTCCTAGTACAGGGAACACTCTAAACAACCTCCTCTATTGCTTTTTCTCCCACAAAAACTAACATACATGCTCCGTCTCTTTTCCAACTTTAGTTAACTTTATCTCCCCAACACCTTTTCTTTGCATTGCCATGCATTAGATGAGAGAATTTTTAACTGTAAGATTATTTTTCTTTTTTATATTTTTGAACAGATCTTCTTCGCTTCTCAGGGATTTAGCATGGTATTTTCTTCATCTTTTTTGCATAAAAGAACCAGGTCCTGTCTCTTAGAGCACACCTTCCTCCACAGTATTTGACTCACACTAAAAGGCCAAATTACAGCTTCTCTCAAAGACAAAGTTTTTATTCTGCTAAATTGCTATGATGCCATTTAGAATACATCTTATACAAGAAACAGAACAAAACAGTCAAGCCTCTCTGTGGTACTGCAGATCCCATCCAACCAGCTGCAGTTCACAGAACAGTTTGGCCCTCAGGCCACAGCCCATATCCCAACTGCCCTCTGTCCTGAGGGTTTTTCAGGCCAAGATGTGCCATTACAACAGAGGTGACACAGTGACATGCTGCCAGTGAAAACAGCCATCCTCTTTCTGCACTTATGTTCCTATCCCTCCCTTTCTCCACAACACTGGTCCAGTCCTTAGTAAGCTCACTTAGGGACACAAAGCAGCAGAAAAGCTGGGGGGTTTGTACATCATTCTTGATGGTTTAGTTCTTGCAATGTTTTGCTGTGGGGTCAGACAAATGTCAGTGCCTACAAAAAGAAAATGGCACAGACATACAGCTGGAGAGAAAAAAAAATAAAAAAGGAGATTCAGGCAGAACGGATAAAGTCTTTTTCATCAGCTGCATGAGATTAAAACCATTTTCCCTCAGAAAATATGTTTTAAAGAGAAAGGAAAAACCAAAAGCAAATATATTTCCAAAGCAATGACACTTTAAAGCAAAGTTTTTGTGGGGATCAATTACCAAGCTGCTACAGAGACAATGAAGGACTATCAAGTTTCTGCAGCCCACTGGTTGGAGTTACTTAAAAGAGCAGTAGTATGTGTCCCCGCTAAAGTTTAGGGTTTCTATTCAGGATGAACATAAATATATGCTCAAAGTCTTTCTCCGTTAATAATATTGCTTCAAGTATATACTTAAAATGTCCCATGCAGAAAAAATATGTTTTCCTGAAAGGTATCTTTGCATTAGACTAGACTTCTATTCATCTAGTGTGAAAGAAGTACTCCTGAATTGAGTATTGAAGATTAAGTACAATATGTAATTGCTGAAGACTTTTAGTATTTATCCTCCAACTAGGCTCAGAACAGGGATGAGCATTAGCAAAGACAACCACACTTTACAACAGTAAGAAGTAATTTTTTCTGGTTTACATACTCAGAAAAAACTGAGATTTTCTCAATATTTTGAGATCATGAAATGATGCTTCTAGGAAACTGGAGAGTGATGTCTATTTACATGTTTACACCTCTCTCTCCCTTTTTCCATGCCATCACATGCTTTTTCCACACCCAGTTACAATAGAATAGCCTTGTCTACACCCTTGCCTTACTGAACACTGCTCAAAAAAAATATAAGAGTGGCAGTCACTCCTCTGCTCAATATGACTGAATAGCCTTATGACTATTTCTATCACTGCTAACACACTTTCAGAAGGGCACAAAGAGTTCAAGCTTTTTGCAGATTCATTTACGTAGGAACCCAAATTGTCATAGTCCACTACTGTCCTTCCAACAATATCTTGAAGTTTTATACTTTTTTTTTTTATTACATTTTGGAATATGACATGGTCTGTATTTTAAAAACACAGAGGAATTAACTTCCCAGCAGGTTAGGTGGTAAATGGGACAAATACAGACAGTTTACCTTGACAAGGGCAGGGTACTGTGTTGCATCTTTTTCCAATGGCAAAATCTCAAAGTTTGTAGGAATGAACTCATTCTTCATTGGTAGCTTGAATTTCCCATTCAAGTCAGCATTTTGCCATTTCTAGACAAATAAGAGAAACAGTGAGGCTAAGCAGAATTTCTGCTTAACTAATAGGTAAGCATAGGTTTCATGCTGAAACAAAAGATTTAAAAATGTGTTCCACCACCTTATGTGTAAATACTATTAAGATAACAGGGAAAGAGAGAAATAGCTGGGAAAACAAGTCAAAGTACCCTATCAGCAGGATGAAGTGCTCTGAGAAGGAGGATGGTGATAAAAAGTAATTCTGAAAAGTTTACAGTACGGTGAAAGTTGGTTTTATGTCTCACATATTCTGCTACTATGAACTGTAAATGATAATATTAAACTAAATACTTCAAAAGGAATTCTAATCAAGAACATAGGTGTGGTCAAGCAAAAGGAAAGATTCCTATGCAAAGTCTGTTCAGAGCACACCTGGAAGGACCAATTCAGCATGGAGGTATATACTTTGCAGCCATCTCTTCTTAAAAGATTACAACAATATCAAGTTTCAATAGGGATTTTCCTACCTCCTTTACTGGAGTTTTCGTTTTCAGAATCTCATTTAACTGGCAATATATATGTGTTTTCTATGTTGCAAAAGTATATTTCAAAAATAGTTACATATAACAGTTGTAAAAAGATAATTAACTAATCTTTACTTAAGAAACATATAATAGACACTATTACATTTTAAGAAATTAATGCTTACATTTTTAAGTAGCCACTGCATATTATGGATCATTTATAGCAAAAACATTTTAACATATAACAGTAAACAGAATTATTGTATGATTTTCATGCTATGTAGAGCAGCAGATTTAACTTCTCCCCTGAACTAAATGGAAAATTAGACAAAGAATTTGCCACTGATTTTCATTTGCAGGTTTTAGAATACATTAAAAGTTTTAACATGCCTTAATAACTTCATCAGAAATTGCTTCTTGCTTGTACTGTGTTCCATACCAGTCTTCTGTTCGATCAGTTTTTCCTTCAAAAGACTTGGAAACTATTGCAACTCTGAAAACAAAAAGACAAAGCACTTTGTCGTGAACATGTCTGAGAAAAGTGTGTGAGAAACTATTCCAAGCACTGCTCCATCCCCAGAATGCATTTATTTCTGCAAACAGTCCCTGGACAATTACAGGGTACCTTGGATAGCAAGTATATGTATACCAAACTACACACTACAGTTAATCTTATCAGGTTATCACCATCATTTAATGTTACCATAAGATCAGCAAGTTCAATTCCCTGCTTCTTGCATGGTTACCTAAAACTAAACCATATGACTAACAGCATCACCCAGATGCTCCCAGAACTAAAGAATACAACTAAATAGAAAGAAATACAGAACAAAGAAAATTACAAATTAATCAGTATTTTTTCAGTAGTCTATATAATAGGAATCAAAAAACCTCCTTTAATTCTTTTGAACAATCTACAACACAAAAAAGTATTCAATGGAAATAAGTGGCTAAATTCAAGAGCAAGCAGATATTTCTAAGAATTTTAAAATGGCTAAAAAGGTAAAACAATATCCTCCTACATATATTTAACAATCCCCAGATGCTGAATAGCACAGTAACAAACTTTGTCAAGTCTTGTGCAGATGACTAAAATGCACATTACAACATCAAAATATGTGCAATATAAGTGTTCTTTTTTAATCACAGCATCTTCAGACCAGGAACATCCTGTTGTTTACGTCTAACATGCAGAGTAAAGTGGGGTGCAAATCAAAGCAGGCATATGTGGATGTGCCTCCAACTATAGTAATTTTACTTTACAATACACTTGGGATGAATTTTGCAATACATTGAAAAGTTTAAATATGTAGACTAATACTGTAAATGCCCTTGTTCTTATCCCTCCCAGTTCATATAATGGTTACACATAAATAACTAAATGATCTAAGAAGCCTGAAAAAACCAGGATTCTACTGTGTTTAGTTCTAGAAGCCCCTACTATGAAAATTTTCAAATTATTAATGATTTAATCCCTGCATTGCAGCTTGAGTAGCAGGAAAGCAGTGAGGTAAACAGCCAGCACTAGACACACTTAAGTACACGTCTGAGTCACATGGAACTGTATAAGACACATTCTCTAACAACAGATTTAAAAACTGAAGCAGGACTTGCCCCACAGACAGTCTAAATGTAAGACAATATTTTAAATCATATACACTAAAGAACGTTTTAGAGATGCAGATTTCCTCTGGAGTGAGAAAGGGAGAAATTTCTACTCCCCAGCTTTTACAGAACCACATGATTAGCACAAACACACACACAAAACAGTCCTTGCTCCTCTGCAGAAGTTATGCAATATCCAAACCAGAATGAGAATACTTATTTTTAGTAGCTGAATTATTTCACCTCTCATTGCTAAAAGGCAATAGACACAGTTAACATTTTTATTGTGCCTTCATACAAAATGGTTTCATATCTGTTTGCATGATGTATCTATTTCATTTTTCATACAAAAGAATCATTATTAAATAAATATTCAGCAAAGAACTAAGCACTTTAATTGTAGGGAATATTTGTTCTTGCAAAAAAGCAGACACTAGCTTGGTCAACAAGGTGGAATCTGTTAAAGAGATTGTTGTTTTTATTAAAGCAAACCACAGAAATATTCTGGTTTGTATTTTAACTTGAACAGCTTTGTATTTTAACTTGAACAGCTGGTGAGTTAAGAGTTCTACCATGTTGTGCTGGTTTTGCCTGGGGTAGAGTTAATTTTCTTTACAGTGCCTGGCATGGGGCTGTGTTTTGGATTTGTGCTAAACACAGGTTTGATAATATACAGATGCTGTTGCTTGAGCAGGGCTTACACAGAGCCAAGGCCTTTTCATGCTCCTGGTAAGGAGGCATGTTGGGAAGAGACATGGCCAGGACAGGTGACTCCAACTGACCAAAGGGATATTCCAGACCATATGGGATCACGCTTGGTACAGAAAGTGGTGGGGGGAGAAAGAAGAAGGAGGGGACATATTGAGTGATCATGTTTGTGTTCCAAAGAAACCGCTGTGCGTGATGGGGCCCTGGTCTCCTGGAGATGGCTGAACACCTGTGTGCCCAGCTGTGTTCCAGCTTTTACCCTTCTGATTCTCTCCTTGATCCCACTGGTGGGGGCTAAGCAAGCAGCTGCGTGGTGCTTAGCTGCTTGCTGGGGTTAAACCACAACACAGGTACAAAGTTTGTAAGAGACTACAAAAACAAAGTCTCTTAGAATTTCAGAGCAACCTACCAGGTCTTTTCATGCAGTAAATACAGAATAAAAATAAGAAAAAAAAAAATCTTAAGTGAAAAGATTATCCTGGTAAATTTCCAATAATCTGAGAAGCAAGACAAAGATGTCTTAAGCTATAATATACAGATGTCTGTTATTCAACATTTCCTCCTTCTACCCTTCTCCAACATACTGATGTTCAAGCAGTAGTGACAATTCAAGCATCCAAACATTTGCTGTAGGAACACATTAAAATTAAAGAGCTAAAAATAATTCTGTCTGCTCAACATATAGAAAATGAAACTTTGGAAATCAGCATTGTAATTCTTCAAGTAGTTTTGCTTCAAGGGATCCTCCTGCTCTCCCTTTATCCCAAATCACTACTGGAATAATTACTGACATTTTGAGCTCTCAGAAACATACCCACAACAACATAAACAAATCAAAAGGGATTTCACCTGTCCAAGACTTACAACTTAAATCAAGATACAAGCACCAACAGGAACAAAGACCAGGACGACAGAAGAAGAGAAGAGAAGAAAAGAAACACAGCAGGTAGAAATAAAATGCCATAAAGCTACTTAAAGATATTGTAATGCATCTTTACAGTTACCAACTATGTAATGTTACTTTTGCTTTTCAATTCTGTGTTGTGCTGTACAGCACTATGACCATCCCTATGTTTTAAGACAGTGTTGAAATGCTTGGGAAAAGCAAGACAGCAATCAGGCAATCTTCAATAGAACCTGCTTAAAATGCAATTAGGCTTGAGCCATTCATGAACACGGAGCACAACTGAAACTACAAATGCAATTTACTCTGTATTTACATTCTTGTACATGCAAACTGTTGTAGTCCTCAGTTATGGTCAATTTTCAAAAACAAGCTCAATTTCTATAATGTGATACATATTTACTAGATACCATCTTGTTTTTCACTCTTCTGAAATCTAAAATGAAGCTAAAAGTGACAGATCCACAGAAGAGTGTTACTTGGGAAGAAAATGTGTGCTTTGAAATGAAGGTACTTCCAGGAAAGATTATCAACTATTATATTCCAGATTTACATAACAAAACTCAAGGTTCTAAGGGTGAAAAAGTAATAGAGTTAGAAAACACAGTATCTGTGGTAATAGTAACAAACATGTCAGAGCAAACTTGTTGCAAAAGAAGAAAAATCTATACTTATGAAGGATCAATGGCCTTTTTTAGGACCCAACTTAAACCCTTCCAAATTATTGTCAAACAATGGGAAAAATGTATCTTATTCATATGCATAACATAATGTGACAGGTAAAAACAGTAAAATCCTCCATTTGTTCATAAGGTACCTCAAAACCATCAGTAAAACTGATGCAAAGCAATACAGGCTATTCAAAGCCTCTTGCATACAAATCTTATCAGAAATGAGAGTAAGGGAAATCTGCATGCAGAGAGATGCTGCTGGGGTGCAGCACTGTAATCACTCTGCAGAAGCACAAGTTATTTGTCAGGGTTCAGTAAAACTAAGTCGCTACAAACACCATGATTTGTGGGGATAAATAAGTGAGCAAATTGTGATTTTCAAAATTGTTACTCAGATACAATGCAATTAAAAATAAATACATACATTCTGTACTTCTAGCATGTTTGTCATCAAGGGTGAGCATCCCCAACTGCCCTGTGATAACAGCTGGCTCAGTGTCTATGAAATTCCGGCAGTTAGAAATTTCTGTATCAACATTTTTGGCATTCATTTTATTTTTCTTCCCTCTAGGATAGTACTAGTGCTGCACTTCTGATATCACAAGAGGAAAAAAGCCCATTTACTATCCAAGGGAAAATGTTCTTTAGCTGTTTAATCTGGTGAGTCACTATCTTCTTAAATTTTAATAAGAGCATTTATTCTGCAGATGATGAAGAGAAAAACGGATTGGAAATGATAGGAAAATTACATTTTTCAGCTAAGACTGCAACACATGCCAAGCCTATTCCCTTATCTTCACAGATGGCTGGCAAAACCCAATGCAGTTTGAAGACGTAAAAATGATATTACATTTTAAAATGTTTCTCTCTAAGGGAAATTAAGGCACTAAATGCAACAAGTAGTGTGTGGGGGTGGGAGGAGAATATGAAAACTTCCTGCTATAGTTCAGTTGAATAGAAACACATATGGAGACTTAGTACCATCTGTATAGATTTTTTCATACCTTTTAAGCACAAAGTTTTTAAAGTAAACAACAGTGGAAAAACTATACTTTTTAAAAAGACATTGATCAGTAGTTTCGAACTCTGAATGCTGTTACTCAAATGTAGGTATGCCGAGGAAAGTCCTTAGTATAGGTGAACTCCAATAGAGTCATGAAAAGGAAATGATAAGTAAAACCAAAATACAAAGGAAAAATTCAAATAAATGGAAATGAAACCACCTCAAGACAAAATGAATGCAAGGTATAACAATTTTTTTAAAATCCCATAATACAAAACAGGAAAATAACCTCAAAAAACAGGCAAATCTAGGATGTGGCACATACTAACTCATTCATAAAAAGGGAAAATAGAAAGGTAAACATGTGCATCCTATCAGTAAACAGTGGACAACCAAAACACATATAGATATTTAAAGCGCAAGTTCACAGGAGTTTTTTATTAGTATATAAAATTTGCTCAAGAAAAGATAAAAGAAGGAAATGGGCTACTGGATTGGTAACTCACTGCATTTATAAAGATACAGATGTAATAAAAAAAGTACAACAGGAGACCCTTTTATTAACATCTGTAATCTCAACTCATTCTTTCAGGAGAGCCCTCTAAAACTACAAATCCAGAGTGGCTTTCTTCAGTCTTATGTACCATGGCATCCCTTCTAGTAAGGCTTAAGTCAGTTCCATTCCCCCCCCCCGATAATTTACTTTGACAGTAATTTAAAATAACAGATACTATAAAATTATATTTCTTGTTACATTATACTAGACTTTGAAAATGTTAAAAAACATTGTAGTCCATTTCATTCTTATTTTCATAGAATAAGCCCTTAAAATGTGTCTAAAAGGAATACAGAATTATAAATTAATGTTTTAGTCAAATAAAAACAGTAAAGTCTGATTAGCTCCAATCTCAAAACACCTGATGCCCCAAATAAAAAAATCAATTCCTACTAAAATTGACTTATACTTTTAAATCTGAGAAAAAACAGCTTCCTATATTACCACAGATGCTAAATGGAAGCACAACTCTAACTCTGGAGTTTACTCTGAAAAAATGCATCACTTATGGCAGCAGGAAAAAGCAACATGACACTTATGAATCTTAAATTTGGTTTGATGTTTTGTGTTTCTTTTGTAAGTTACACTTTTGGAGATGAAAAATAGTCTGAACATAAAGAGAACTAAAATGTGAATGTATAGTTGTTGTAGCAATTGCAAATACCAGCAAGAACTGTAGTCTACACATAAAAAGCAATACATTACCCACACATTATCATTACTTTGACCATATACCATTTAAACTCAAAGCATGCCTGCTGCTACATCATTACAGACCTCCTGCAGGCTTTATTTGATCCATGTTAGACTAACAGCTGAATCTGGCTGTTAGAACTGCATTTAGTCAGTCTTTGGTCACTGTCTAGTTTGTCCATTTTTATACTTGAGCCTTAACAGGACAGCTGTCATCATAGCTGTAGGCACTTAAGCTTCAGAGAACTAACCCACTTGCACTTACTATTTTTAAGCCCTACTAAAATCTTCACAACAAAGAGAATATGTAATTATTTAACAATTAACTGAAGAGGCCATAAACCCAGATATATTCCAGTTCTGAAAGTCCTTTTTTCTCCCAATATTTAGCTTTTTTTTTATTTTATCCAAATGCTTAAAGTTACACATTTCTTCATCTACCAAATGAAACCTCTTTCTTAAGGCAGGTAAAGTGAAGAAAGATTAAAAGCAACATATTTTTTCCAGAATCCAAAAAGCACAAGCTAGAAGAAAGCAGAGTGACACATATGACATTTAAAGCCCAAGATTACACAGAGACTCACAGAAGCTATTAATGACCCTCTCTGATCACCAGCCTTCTTGATTGTAACCACACCATCATCACTCTGCCATTATGAAAACTTGGAGACCTTCCTGTACAGAAAAACACACCTACTCCTGTCCACTTTTGTTTAGAGGACACCTCCACCACTGTGCCTCTCCAGTCCAAATGTACTGCACTTTGCTACTTGAAAAGTCACATAGGCACCATTCACAACAGGCTGAATTTGAAACTGAATTCTGAAATACCGATCTTCACCATCTGGAGGATCAATGCTTCCCAGTTGCTTAATAAGCTAAAGTTGATCATCTTCAGTTGGTATGTGTTCTAGATGTCTTCCATGGGGAAAAAAAAATCCAGCTATTATTTAAAATTAATCCACAATTACCAAGTGTGGAGAAAATTCCCCTCTCCAGCAAGTCACTTAGTCAAATGGGAAAAGACTGATGTAATACTACAAAACTACTATAGAAAGACACGTATCATAGTAAACTATTTTCTTTGGTTACTAATATTCCAAACATGTTACAGCTAAATTCCATAACTTTTTTAAATTACTTTTTCCTCTCTTTCTAATAAGATTCTTTCTCATCTTGCTCTTCTCTTGCCCCACCCCCCTTTATTTTAATTGTGGACAAAGATGAATGCAGAATTGCAACTGCCAAGTGCAGATATGGGCTTATGTTACCTAAAATAAAAGAACATTGTGAAATGGATGTTCACTACATGTTTGAAAAAAGCACACTGCATTCTTCTAAAAACTGTCACCATTATTCTTGTGCTTATAGCACCATGCTATAGACTCACATTTTCTCCCTCTACCAGTATTTTCTGCACTTTCCTTTCTCACACTACTAACTTTTTAACAAGGTTCATTATGGCTATTTTATGCTTAAGGACTGTCAGCTGGAAGGAGTGTCAAAAGACTGGCATAGCCAACAACAGGAGTAACACTCACGAGCAGTCTGTAGTGTCCAGCAGCATCTGACCTAAAGAGTCTATGAATGTATTTACATATATTATTTCCTCTAGCAATTTTTGAATGTTTAAGTAAGAAGATGCTTTGTAATTTGTCTGGCTAGTAACAAAGTCCCAATTTACATTGTGAGTAAGGTAATACTGACTGTTTTCTTGCAGTGTTAGGAGTCACATTTTAAAGCTATGCGAAGGTCTGATAAACATCACATCTAATTAAGCACCTGTAGCTTCTTTACTAAATCAGTATTAACTCAGGTTTACTTATTGCTTGTAAACAATTCTAAAACCAGTAAAGGTAAAGGTTCACATTCAGGTGGAATTTGATGAAGCTTTCTTCAGAGAAAAAGTAATTACACATTCTCTCTTTTAATTACTAAAAACAGTCTTTATGTTAAAAGTATCAAAATTTCAAGGTCTTGGGTGGTAGATTAACATGAAAATACATTTAAAATAAAAGTACTAAATACAATAGGAAAGAGAACCTGGAAAATTTCATTAAACTATTGTTTGTTCAAAGTATGATCTCTCGAAATAGTCAAGCTTCAGTTGAAGTATCCCACGCACATTACACACAGATCCACACCCACACACAAAGATATAGGCCCTTCTTTAAAGGGCATTAATTACTATGGCAACTACTGTTGCTGATACAGGCAACTCCATTTATTCTCTCATTACTTGCATACCCCATAAAACACCAGAACCCCATGACATTTGCAAATACCGTTCATAATCCAAGTTTATCTTACTTTATCCATTAATTATTTGAAATATACCATCTTCTGACAACTAACTTCCATGGATCTTACACTAAATGAATACACAAGGCAGTGAAGATTTGTGCCCAAACTTTTAAATAATTCACAGTAATTTCAGAAAGCTGAAATACCTCAACACTGGAAATATACAAAAGCATGTCTCGTTGTCCTTCTATATCTAACACTGTCTGAAAGCTTCAGAAAACTTTATTATTAAAGCATATTCAGAAAGCACCCCCCCATAATCATTTTTTGTATGATGTACTTGGCTTCCAAAACACTGACAAACAGGTGCTCAGATACAGTAAGAAGAACAGAATACACAAGCAAAAGCTTGTTTCTGTGTTTTCACACTGTTTAGTAGTATCTCTACACCACTAGCTTAATATTACAATTTATTACAACATAAACAAAAGTTGTATTAAAGGAACTAAACTGAAAAATGCTTAAAAAAAAAAAGAAAATTCAGGCTTCAAAGTGCAGTGTAACTGTTGCCTATGCAACCTTGTAATAATGAAGATTGTACCACATTATACATTTGTATAAATATATACACACACAACTTTACATATTGTTCTACTGAACCCTGGCCCTGTTCAGTGCACAAAACAATTAAGATACAGTTATTCAGTATTTTATATGTTTTGCCCAATGCATGATCTGACTTCTCTGTCCAATATTCACCTCTTTCTCTGAATAAACAGAATTACTACAACGTCACTTCCACAGCACTCAGTGTTACAGGAATCAATTTAATGATTTAAAATATCCCAAGAGACATTTTTTTCATAGATAGGAAGTCAAGTGAATCAAGAGATTCACGAAGTTATACAGTAGGAAGACTTGCTAAATTTTCATTTCTCTGTCCTCTGTAGACTACATGTAGTCTGCAGAGGCTTTTCTGCTCAGGTCCTCCAAGTTTAGTCCCATCAGTTCTGCTCCTGTCTCAGACCTCAGGTTCCTTGTCTCAGACCTCTTCTCTCTTCCTTTCTGTTTGCCCAAATTCCATGATTCAGGACAGTCAGCTGAATATCCTTGCTAAGCCTGACATCTTTTCTTCTAGACTTCTCTTACCTCTACTCTGTCTACTAGTCCCACTTTCTATGCCCTTCTCATTTATTTATCCAAGATGCACTTAACCATTCCCAGCAATTCCACTAGTAAGCCTCTCTCTATCCATCCTTGAGTGAGATACCAGTTCCCCACAGCTACCAACAGAATACTCATGATGTCCTCTGCCAGCTCTCTTGGCCCAGGCTCTTCCTCCCTTTGTTAGATACTTTCCCAGCCCTTCCTACTCCTTAAGAAATATGACTTTTTTTTCACCTGCCCTCTTCTTCTTCTCTGTGGTTTCAAATCAAATTTGCAAATCATGATCTCAGCAAAGAATTATTTCCCTCATCCTGGTCACATTATTGTTCTTTAGGTATTTAATAAGACATAAGGTTCATTTGTTCTTTTCTGCCTCCCTTTTCTACCCCACTTGTGTGACAGCAGAAGATTCTCAAAAGCATAGGAAGAGATTCCTTTTTCCTTTCAACATCTAGTCTGACCGATTCCTGAGCCCTGAAATTTGTATTGCAGCACGCTCACTCTGCAAAGAAAGCCCTTGTGCAGTAAGGTCACGCTCACATTAAAGATGCCCCAAAGTCTGAGAGATTTTAGCAGCTAAAGACACAGTTATTTCTACCTGCATAAACTGATATTTTTCAGGGGGTCTGCTAATTTGCATAAAGTTTCATATTTCTCCATAGGGGGAAAGAAATAAATACAGCAGATAAAAGCCATCCCCTTAACAAATTTCCAGACGTAGCTCCAAATCATGAATTAAAGCATTCCACATAAAATCTCTCAGTAATCTAATGAGGCAGGATAATTTTACCAGGCTTTTCCTCAGAAGAGTTCTATTCTGGGTAAGAATCTTCTTAAAACCTGTTTCAGTCCAAGGGAACCACTGTGCATAGAAAGGCCTGAAATGACATTTCGGTCCGACCAGGAAGAGTTGCATGCACTTATAATTTTCAAAGGGGACCAAAGACATTAACAGAATAACCAGCTCTTTTTCAGTCACATTTACTTCAGAGCTGTAAGAGATATCTAAGAATTTGTGTTTCCATCAGTTCATCTGGTTTTTTATAATGTTTGCGTTTAACTTACCGAACATTTTCTGGTCTCAATTTATCCAGTACCATCTCTATTAAATCAGGCCTGAATTCTTCAAGCAAATATTCCGCAGCCAATACTTCTTCTATTGGATAATACTAAAAAACATGTAGATGAATAAAACAAAACTAAGCATGAAAAAACTATGCTCAGTAAAGAAAACAAAAGCATATACTTTGAGTCACAAAATCTGTATTACTTCTGTAATTTCAAATTAGAAATGTGTGGATGTTTTAAAATCTTTCTCTTAAAACTAAACAAGAGGGAGTAACATTGCAATCATATTTCTCATGTATTAGGGAATTTAATATACTGCATATTTACCTGCATATTCTTTTCTATTGAAACATTTTGCCTCAATGTAACAAGTCAACCACCTTTTAATAGTATTTTGAGTAAAGTAAAAAATAACATGGTAAATGCTGACCCCTGCAGGATGTTTTTGAAGATAAAAGAATACAAAGTACTCTACTAGAGTGAATCTGGGGGGGAAAAAAACATAACTAAGCTAAAACAAACAAAGAAAGAAACAAAAAAAACACCACAAAAAAAAACAAAACAAAAAACCCCCACCACTAAATTCTTTTAGGATTCTCAAATAATTCAATTCTTATTTACGGTAATTTAAAGGTAAGCATATTTCAATATCTAAAAGCATAATACAGATTTAAACACTTTCAATTCTAACATTATTTAGGATCAAGCTGAAAATCTCTTAAGATACGCAACAACATAGGAAAAAAAGTTTAAACTTGTCTGAAAATGATTAGTGTGGTTGACAGGAAAACTTTCTTGATAAACACCTGGGAGGGAAAATTACCAGATGACACCGAGTACCTGCAGTCTGCCATGCAGCTGTACTATTTTTGACCAGAATTATTACAAAACTACTTTCTGAATTACATCCATTATACAAAAAAACTACCGTGGAGTGACTTCCAGAACACTGAGTAACTCATAAACAGTATTCAGGAAAAGAGAAAGAGCTGTGGGGGCTGGAGACCACGGACAATGAATCAAACCTGTGTTAAAAAAAAAATCCAAATCTAAATGCTAAATATCCAGAATTTGATGCTCATTAAACTACAAACAGCAGAATGAGAATTACCATTCATACTGCAAAGCACAGCAAAAGAATGGCACTGGAAAAAAAAAGTCCTGAATCACTACCATGCTCTTTGGAATGCTTCTGGCATCTTCCTGGCCTGATTTTTGAAGCAATTGTAATCGGAAATGATCCAATAAATACAAACCACTGAAGGACTGTTTCAGAAGTCAGAAGTCTATCTGCTACATAGATTATAGACATTTGACTGAACAAGACAGAGCAACCTGAACAGGAGCTCTTTAAACATCCATTTAAATAATATCAGTTCAGTCTAATGCTTTTTAGTAAACAAAGAAAATTCTAAAATTAAAGATCACTATTCTAGACTTTACAAATTAAAGATCTAGGACCATTAACAGGAATTCTTGCAAAGAAACCAAAAGTTTCTCTGAATAAATGCAGACATTAGCTATGCAATGAGGAATGGTTGCAATGTATAGAAGTCACATAATTTCACTAGACAAAAAGAACCCAAAAAACCCACCTAAATGTTCCATTAGTGCAAAATGAGGGAACTGAATTCTGCAAGAAGTATAAAGACCAAGTAAAACCTACATGATGTTTTTTTCAGTACCAATACAAAAATCACATCAGCAAAGTCAAGGCAAACATTTGTAATCTGCAATCTTAATACAAATATTTCTGCTTACTGCAGTATTTCAACATTGTTAACTATGGAACATAGTGCTCGTGTTAATGATAAAATGCTATTGCTCTATTATTTCCCTAGAGAACATTTAGCTACAGGTAGACACAGAATAACAAGGTACCTAAGTCTTAAGAAACACTGAAACAGATCAAATAGCAACTACAGTCACAGTATAATCAGTTCTACCAAGTACAGAAGTATAAAACAGTAGAGCAAACAGAATGTGACCCACTGACTGCCAAAACTCAGGTGTATGCAGCATGATATCAGCTTCCTAAGCACAAAAAGTGCAGGGGACCTTTGCAGAGGCATGTATTTATTAAGATTATAGTCAAACACACAGCTAAATGATTATTAAAAAAAAAAATAACAACCAAACAAAAATGACTCCCCTCCACTTACGTGCAACATTCCTCCAAGCTTTGATGTATAACCTCGTGGTCGCTCTTTATCTTTAAATCTGAATGCCACAGCATTTAGATCCTAGAAAACAATGTATGAATGACTGAAGAGCATAAACGAAAGCTTATTTTAAGAATAACTATTTGCTATTTAATTCCTTTTTATAAAGAAAGAAAATGAAGTACTTTTCTTGTATGTTATAGCAGTTAAACAGGTACCTAACACAAGTTTTCAGTAACACTCAAGTTGCATAGAACTCACAAGCAATTTGGGATAGTATCACAATGTGAAGTGTTATACAAGCCTTGTAAGTCCTGTTCACAGTAAGAGATCTGTCCCATATCTCATACATTTAAATTTCCTGATAACTTGAAAACACATCAACTCTGATACAACCAATGCATAGTGCAGCAGTGCAACGTTTGTCTTATGTTAACGAACTGAAGCCTTTCCCTCTTCCTTTTTTTCCTCCTTTTGTTCAGCCAGCCAATAGGTGAGTTTAGAGACAGAAAGCATGTGTTTCTTTATGCTGTCTTAGCCACAGAAACAGAACACATCATTCTTAGGATACAATGGCAAGGCTGAATTAAAGAGATCTAAGACTATAAAGTCAGTGAAAAGGACAGTCCATCCCTCCAAGAAACCATGCAGAGAGTCTGATTAATTCAACAATTCAGCTGAAAATAAACTCTAAAGATTCTTTTCATACTAGTTTGCCAGCTCTCTGACTCACCCCACAGTCTCAGGAGTGCTGGGGCTGATACAAGAGGAGCAAGAGAAAGACACAGGGATGAGATAGAAGGGTGGAAACTACCTCTTTCAAATCTTCTATTTGCTTACTCTGTAAAGTGAAACAAATCCATTGGGACTTTTAGCAGAGTATAAAGAGACTTGAGACTGTTTTTATAGGTGTACAGTGTCAAAGTGTAAGAAACAAAGCTAACCCAGCTGCGGAATATCTGCTCTTAAAAGAGACTCAACAGTTCTCATTAAAAAAAAAAAAACTAAGATGGAACAAGAAACTTTCACCCAAGCCCATGTAGTGAACCAATGAGACTATAAATATAAATAAAACTGGGTTTATTTCACACTGACACCGAGAAGTACAGTGCTACAGGATACTTTACATTTGTGCCCTGTGTGCACAGACCCATTCAGACTTGTAAGACGCATGAAGAGTTCAGCAAAGACTGAAGTGTACAGTCAAAGTACTCCATGAAAAGCCTTTAGTTCACTTTTCAAAACATGGGGGAACAAACTGCAGGTTAAATGTTCTACTGCCTTTACAATCTCATCTATACAATTTGACACATGAAAGGAGAGAGGGGTAGAATAACAGCCATTTCAATTTCCAATTCAATGTTACTCCTCATAGAAAATGTTTTCCCCCCCCTCCTCCTTCAGTGCAGACTAAGGAAGGTTATGCAAAATCCTTGTGGAAAGAGCAAGATCCTTCTTCCTTTACCTCCATTATGCTATCATAACCCACAGCTCTGTAGGACCTTTTCATACCTATGTTAAAACCATATATTCTGAATGTACTTGTCATTTGTGTCACGTTGTACCTTCAAAATTAATAACCTTAATTATCATGTGACTATTAAAGGCTAGTTACACAGTCAAGGAATCTGTTTCTACTTATAAATAAAAAAAATTTGTAAAATACAACCCCTGCACATTTCCCAAAGTCCCAAATACTTACCTTGCACTCTTGGAAAACCCATTCTTGAGGTCCTTCTGTACGTAGTTTTTGAATATATTGAAACATGTGCAAAATAATATCTTCAACATGCACTGGAAAGAAAAAAATCCTTAATTATCCACTCAGTTCTTCACAAAGAAGAAATTCTAATGGACACAAATAACGTTTCTATGATTTTATTTTTCATTACACTCTGATACATCAAGAAATTTAAGGACACATCAAGATATTTAAGGATATCTGCAATCCCACAAGCAAAGTTGAACCTGCTTTTCTCAGACATGAATTTAAGGTAAGTGTTTATGTCCCCAGCTAATTCCAAGAACTGCATTGAACGTCTCTTCACATGAAGATACAGATTTATAATATAATTTGAGTCTGAATAGTATGAATAAGTAGCACACAAAGGTATTAACAGCTTTCCTTTTACAGAAATTTATTTGAAGTACCTAATTAACTTAATATAATCTCAAATAAGTTGACTCCTTAGGTGACCCGTGTTAGCATAGTGGGAGGATCTAAACAAAGAAGAGTAACCAGTGAAAATAAATTGCCTTTCAAGCTATAATCACAATTAGTCTCTTTGGATACAAACACAAATGCATCAGATCAGGAATAACATGGAATGAAGGCACAGTGCTTCACTTACAAAGTCCTTCCTCTGTCAAGTCCACATTAATGATGAAAAACATGAAACCTCTAGCACCTTCCTTCTGGCCTCCAACAAGAGTATTTACCCATCCTATGACATCAGAAAGAAACTTTATTACATAAACAGATGTGTAACAATTTATGCAACTTTTTGTATGCTTCAGCAACATAACTTTTCTTTAACATATTTTGACTAATTTACATGTTCTCCTTCTCTTCCTTAATGCTTATAGCAACAGTGCAAGTTAAACATAAACACAAATCAGAACTATCTGATTTTGTATTCAGAGTGATATGACAAACTCAAGATCATTTGATTACCAGGTAATTTCTTTCTGCTTAGAACAAGAGTGATATGAAGAAAAACAGCAAAAGATATCTTGCAGTCTTCCAGACATCAAGGGACCTGACAAAGTAGCCTTAAAGTCAGTGCCAGAATAGAGACACAATCATTATGTCAAAGTTCATATAACTATTTGAACAGGGCAGATAAAGGGGACTGCAAGAAATCATAACTTCAGCACTCAGTGCTTGTCAGTGATTTATTTTTACCTGCCACAGAAATAAAGTGCCAAATCACTTACAATTCAAATTACTAAAGTAGTTGAAGGTTTTAACGTACAGAGGTCAATTTTAAGTGAAACTCAGCTAAACTTTAAAGAAATATCTGATCAATTTTTTTTTTAATTGTTTAACTTCAAAGGACTTACCTTTGGCTTTAAGCTCTGACAGAAGACTCCCTGGGCCTTCATGCCCAATCAGATGACCAAGGTAATGGCCAGGGTTTGATTTATAGTACTTCTGAAGGTCTGGTATAGGAAATGTGACATAAAGATTTCGAATATCCTTAATGGGTACCACCTTGTAGAGTTGCTGAGGGGGAAATCAAAGAAGGAAGCCCATAAACAAAGCGAAATTCATTTATTTTATTCCTCTCAGGAGCACATACTGTGTTCCCTTCACACACACACGTATTACAAACATACTTCTGAAATCTCAAGAGTAAAGATATCTAATGGCAATGTGTAGCCATTCGTAGGGCAAACAAAAAGAAAACTAATTATCCCTCAGTTGCTTACAGCTGCAACCAAATGTACAACCTTTACTGTAAACTATTCAAAACTACACTCAGCATGGAAAAGTGGGTGGAAAAAAAATCAATAAACAAACACGGAACTTGAAAGGGAGACTGATAAAAAAGTAGTGAAGTGCATAATGTTTACTGAAACATAAAAAATATCATTTACAGTACACAATCCTGATGGAAGATGTATCTCTATACGCACCCGGAGATGCTCTTCTTGGAAAGGATGTTCAGGAAACTCTGGTATAGGGACGTTTTTATTCTCTACTTCTGAAAACAACTTTACCACTAAGCAAGTCAGCTCATCCAGAGATTCTAGAATAAAGAAACATTAGAAAAAAACACAGTCATTATCTGAAGACTGGCAAACTTGGGGTTTGAATATTTTTGGGGAGAGACCCAGAAAAGTAGTTTCAATGGTGTTATGATAGTTAATTTCAGGAATGAAAGCTATATTCATACTTAAATTTTGAACTATAACATGCTAGAAGCACCATGCTTATTAAGGAAGGCTTCAATCGTTATTAAAATAAATCCTACAACCAAAAATAGATGTTTACTTTTTACTGATAAATCTAAGCTAGAACCAAAGAAAAGATACACCAGCTATTGAACATTTACAAAAACAAACATTCCACAAAAAGCTTAAGGGATATGGAATTACAGCTGCAAATTTTCTAGACTGAAAACATCTTGGCCAAAACTTCAATTTTCTTCAGCCTCAGCTCACATCCAGTACTTCAGGTACACTGGGAGTCAGATCATCTGTCCTCAAGCACCCAAAACACACACATCTGTGACCTGTTTAAGCACTTCTACCTTTACATCCACTCTAGTTTCAGTCTGTGGCTGTAGTACTCTGCAAAATGAGCAGCAGACCTTTTGCAGAAAAAAAATCTGATGTTGTTCATTAATTCACCTAAACTGACCTATACCATTTCTATTGAAATGCTGCCTTCAAAATTGTTATGTGCCTCAAGAAATGCATTTTGGAGCACTTCTCAAAGTGTGAATAAGATAAAAAAGACTCATCTGTCAATTTTTTAGCACTCGCCTTTCAAGGGTGGGTGTTGGAAGAAAAGAACATGTGTTTCTTGGATGTCTCAAAGTAATGAATCTCAAAGGATGTCTCTATCTTAATCCTCAACAGATTTCAAAAAGCAGTCACCTGGTTATCAGAACAATCCCAGTTAGATTGAGAAAGTAGAATCTTTCCTACCCAACATGTGTGTGTGTGCTCCTACACTAAGACGACTGTCCAGGGCAAAAAAACAACAAAACAATGCAAACCAAGAGGGTTCACTGTATACCAAAATTTCATGAACTGCATGTAATTCTATTACAAGTCACTATTTTTTATTCACATCACCAAAATACACACTCATTTAAGCTTTACAACTACAGTGATAGTTTTCTTTAGTATAGATTTCCAGTTGCCAGGGTGATTCTTACTGAAAGATTTCATTTAAAATTACTCAGTGAATTGTGCTTTTGATTAGATAAAAAAATTAATTTTATTCCACTCATACCCACCATCCAATTACTGTAAAACACCATATAAATACCAGTCTGTCAGCATATTTTCAAAAAGCAAACCGTTTTCAACACAGTTACTAAGCTTTTAACAAATATACATAAAATACCATCTTTTGTGGATGTTTTAAGTAGTTGGAACCTTCATTTTCTTCAAATACATATGTAAAGACTCATTTAACCAATAGAACAAAACTTACCTCTTCCTAAGACACAAATAGCCATTAAATTTGATGAATAATAAGTAGAATGGAACTTCAACAGCTCTTGCCTGACATCTATTCCTTCTTTGGTTGGTCTAGTTTCCAGAGTGAGTTTGTTCCCTGTAGCATAAAAACAGTTAACAATCTTTGACATCTATGAACTTACACATCAAAAATAAATATATTAATTAATTTGTCTGCTTTCCTTGGGATGGATATCAATTTTAAAAATAATTCCTATGCCTAATAAGTAAACTGAATCAGTATATGGTGTTATATCTTAAATATTTTGTCTATGTTCCTCATCATCTGCAGACAAATTAAATGGGGAAGCTCTAGATACCCTACTGTGTCTATTCCCACAGCATCAACATGTAGGTTAAAATAAAATAACAAAGCTGAAGCTTTAGTACAGTAACTGTGCTGTTACAGTATCTGAGCACATTATGAAGCAACAGTCAGAAGACACCCTGTAGATGCAGGGAAACAGATGCTGGACTGTGCAGAAATGCCTAGGAAACTACTTGATGCTGTTGAGGGCACTAACGGAGAAGAATGGCCATCACAGGCATTAATTCAAAGAGATAAGTGATGGGTATTTGGGGCACACTTCAACAAGAAAACTGGAAGACTAAGGTGTATTTGTTTCCATGGACAAAGGGCAACAGAAAGTTTGCTGACAAAACAAGCTGCACAGCAAGCAGGAATGACCTGAAGCATCAAATGGAGGCAGTCCTGTACTGTGCTGCATTAACATCATCTTAGCTGATCAAAAGGAAACAATAAGGATACCAAATGCAACTGTCATGAAAACCATGTCACAGATATCATCTCTTTGGGTAAATAAAAATCATCCAAGCTGGGCTCTATTTCTACCAAGTCATATCTGGAGGAAGGCTATGTGCTATCACTTAATCTCAGAATCAGAACCTAATCCAAGGAGAGTTGCATATGACTACTGCTGTTGAATTTAAGCACATTTTGCATACTCTCCCCATGAAAACATTTCACTTGTGTCAGCTAGACAACCTTCTTAAAATGGAGAAAACTATTTAATATCTTCAGTGGAAGAAATTAACAAATGTACATTGAACACTTGCCTATTAATTAGTATTTTCCAAGACTTGTTTTTTCAAATTTATCTGTTTGGAGAACGCAGTTATAGTTACACTTTTACAGACAGCTTCCCTTTACTGGTCAACAGAGTAATGTGTGCTCCCATAGCAGTGGCTACCAGACCCATAACTATGCCCTCCATCAGCAGATGCAAAAATATTCTTGTCTTCTGGAGACAGAGAAAGAAACTAGTCCCTTAAAGCCCATTATCTGCTCTCCCTGTCACCCTAACTGTCCCCAATATTTGAGTCAACTATCCACAGTACAAACTGCTGCAGCAACAAAACACACTGATACTCAATGATTAAACAGTGCAGCCCTATTTTTCTGACAGTTTCAAAAACAAATTAATGTAAAAAATAATTTCTTAAAAAAAAAAAACAAAACAAAAAAAAAACCAACAAAACACCCAACATTTAAACTTCTACCGAAGCATCAAACATTTGTGGGTTTGACCATAACTATGGTATCTCACTTCAATGTTCTCTCACTTCAATGCTTTTTAAATCAGGGATTTGGGGTGTTTGTTTTAAATTGTTACTAAGTATTCTGTGAATAATTAAGCCTGAACAAAAAAATACAGCCATAAGATTGGAATATGGGCAAGATCATTTTATCTATCCATCTCCTACTGTTGTGCTCTGTGGTTAAGATGTTGTTTCTATACTCCTAGTCAGTAATTTTCACTTTACTTGCTGATCCTTCTGATTTGACCTAGTCACTGTCACCTAGTCTAAATGCAATACCAGTTAACAAAAAGAGCATGTGGCTAACAACAATTTAAACACAATTCATTCACTTTGTTATGTACGAAGACTTAACAGTGCCAAATTATGACAAATCCAGTAATTGGATAACAGCATTCACTGCAGGAATTATCAATCATAAAGGTTGCTTCATCACTACAGTCCAAGTCTTGGATCACTCTGTTTCCTATGCTTTTGTCTAGCTCTGTTTGGTCTGTGATGTGGAAAATGTGATAAAGCACAACAATAAATATGTATGGAGAGGAAAAAAAGGGAATTGTTTCAGTCTGTCTTTAGCAATTTTATATAAACAATAATATTATGTATGTTACACAGAACTCCAATGAAAAATAATTATATTCTGACAAACCTGTTCCAAATTTACTGAAGGGATGATTGGGGTTTCCAGTAGCCTTCTCCAGTTGAAACAACCTCCAGGCATCATTCATCAGATTCTTCTCATGCTCAGAATCAACAGCATTCACTTCTCTGTCTTTGCAGCTTTCATCAAACAGAGGGCACAAGAAAAACTGGGCAAATCTAAAGAGAAAAACTTTAATTCAATCAAGAGTACTGTACATAAATGGCAACAGAAAAGTAGTAAGCTTGGTACCTCCTGGAAACAGCCGAATATATTCTTCTTTAATGCAGAACTTTTAAATTCTGTAACAGTGTTGACACTGATTCAATATCTTTATTTCTCTATTATGTATAAATGCAGACAACACATTCATCATATAAGGTACTAAAAGAATAAGGACCCTGCATCACAATTCTCACTGAAAATTTCTTCTGTTTTGAGGTTTAGCTACAGGAGGCTCTTAATCTCACAAATGAAGTAAGTCTTGTCAGACATCCAGGGAGAAACCAAAGGGAAAACTCATTCTTTACCTCACTGACTACACACTTTTCAATTTCTGTCCTGTCCCCAAAACAGAGAGATTCCAACACATTCCCTTTACTAAAAGCATCCTAATATATTTCTAGACTCCACCCTGCTTTTGCTATCAATGCGTAAATTCATGATCATATTCTGTGACCCACATTTCCAAAAATACTCAGTGTAAACACAACATTTAAATTTCAAAAATTCTGCCTCAGTGAAGAACTCTGCTATCCAAAAAAAAAAATCTTAGCAAGACTTTTAAACTGAAAAATATCTGGTAGTCAGTTTTAACAAAAGATAGTGTTCTCAACCCTTTTTTAGTATCATAACAATAGAACTAGCAACAATTCAAGTAGAACCTATAGAACAAAAATGTAAATCTTAAAAACTGTGTTTACCTGTCTAGTGCACCTTCCAGATGTTCATGTGACACATCGAAGTAATAGTTGGTATGTTCACCACTTGTGAAAGCATTTGAGCTCCCAGCATGTTCACTTAGGAATTGGCTATACTCGTTCTCTTTTGGGTATTTCTTGGTTCCCAGGAACAACATATGCTCACAAAAATGACTAAGCCCAGCAATATTGGGGGGATCAGACAAGGATCCTGCAGAAGGAAAAATTTCATGTAACCATTCATAAAAATTAATACTAAAACATTAAGCCTTTTAAGATGTTCTATATTACAGTAAGTTGCTTCAGGCAATTATGTATCAATTCTGTAGCTGTAAACAGACACTTGTGCAACTATAGTCAACTAAACTTAATCTTAAAAAAAAATTAAAAATTAGAATTAGTGTATCAATTAGTGTATCAAACTGCCTCTTCAAATCAGCTTGCAATTCCTTATACAGATAATTTTTCAATTGAAGTCCATGAATCATAATCTGTAAAGACCTGGCAGATCACACTGTTCTAAATTCTATACCTTGACTGCACTGTGTTAAAAGACAACAACTGCCAATCATAGTTAAGGAGATATTTATCCTATGGTTCACAGGACAAGTGATAACCTGTAATTGCCTGAACATAAGCACCTATGGATGACCAGCTAGCAGGTGTGAAGGAAAACAGATTAAAAGACAATAATGATCTGGAAGAATGGAAGATAAAAACATGGAAGTTGAAGTCTGGCAGTCCTGCTTTGGAGTGTGCAACGATGTACAATGGGAGATTAGAGATGAAGGCAAAGATACATCTCCTCCAGTACACATCCAGGAACTGGATGCACCAGCTGGCTATTACTGCCATATACCTAACCAAAACCACATTCTGGATCCTCTGAACTAGATAATGATTTGCGACAGCCATCTCCATAGTAAAAAAGGTCAGAAGTTTTCTAAGTTACTCTATTACTTCTGCCTTAACACCAACACCAGCAAGAGCTTCCAACTACAAACTTAGTAAGAGTTCGTAGTTATGTGTGGGTGCATCATACTTTCCACGCAAGTGAAAAACTACACAAGCTTGAGAAATACCTCAGATATAACGAAAGGCTTCCTTTATTCCAAAGAGTCAAAGTAACTGCCTTCCCCTTCTCTTTCCAGTATTTCTGTTTGCACACTTAAGCATCATTGGAGTTAGGGAGGGCCTCTTCAACTTCTCCAGAACTACAGCATTTTCTCATCTCTACACATCAACAACTTAACATGAAAAAAAAAAAGTCTGACATGACAGATGGAGCTGTCTGAAATAATTGCACTCACACCCGCCCCTTTCCTGCTTACAAAAGATCTTTCATAACATGAAACTTAATGGTTAAAAGCAGTCTTTCTACTGGCTGAGCTACACTTGAGTAAACACAGAGTACAGTAAGAGCATTTAGTTAGCTCTAATAATTTTCTACTTCATATGTCAAAGAATTAAATAAACTCTAAATTACAATAAAAGGCTAACCTGCCAACTGCATACCACTCCTGTCAGCTTATTTGCAATCAAGATACCAAAACCTTAAGCATTTTTATGAATGACACAATGAACATAGCATGAATTAAATACCTATGTGCACATCAAGTGCTGCTGAAGACTTATCTGTGGTGGGGTCACTAATGAGAAGAGCTTTAATGCCATTTGCCAGTTCCAGTCCACGATATTCTCGTTTATCCTCCGGTGATTTGATAATTTCATTTGTTATTCTCTTAATAGCTGGATTGTTCATTTTGTTGTTTGTCTCCTTCTGAAACCTTGAAGAAAACAGAAGAAATTTCACTTACTGTTTTTACTTAAGCCTTGCTACTATTTTAATAGTATGTTAGACAATATGGGGCCATACTGACAACAAGAAGTCCTATTCTGCAAAAAACTCACCTAATTTGCCTAAAAGTATAGTTCAGATCCTGAGAGATATTGCTGTTAAAACACAAAAAAACCCAAAGACCAAGAAACACCAATAAAAATGTAGATCACATAATTGAATGCTTCAAGTATCATACTAATAAGTTAAAAAACCCTAAACTTAATACATGTAATTCCCCTCTTCGATTATGATAAAATTAAATTAAATTAAGCATACACTGCTATCTCAAGTTTACTTTCAAAACTTCAGGAAAGTATTTCATGTGTCTGAATTGGTGGTTATATTATGAATGTTGTAACTTCGTGATTGTTAGATAAACAATTTCTAGATAAACAATTTACTAACAGATTACTGAATTTGTACACTCAAGCAAGAAATGGTAACGCTGTTTGCAATGTTGCCACAAAAATACAAACACACTGCAGAACTGTCATGATAAACAGGAACAGACTGTCTCACACGTTTTACCTTGTACTATTAGTTTAACAGATGCTATGAGATGCTTCTTTAATGGCACAATTTTGAAATGCTAAGAAACTAAGTGTGATTCTGAAATCATAAAATGTGGTTAGACTTTTTTTAAACGCCAAGTGAAGAGGTGAGACATTTAGACTTGAATATTTGTGGAGGTAGAGTAGAATCTCCTGACTGTGTGTTAAAAATAAAACAAAAACAACACGCAAATAACAAACAGCAACACAAAACCAAAATAAAACCGTCCAAGAAAACCACAAACACATACAAAAAGAGCACAAAACCCAGAAGTGGGAAATCAGAAAGCTACACTCTGAGATCATCACGTAGTGGATTCCTCTATGTAACAGCCACTGAATTCTAACTGTTTTACAGGAAGGGTTTTAGAACAGGGCCTGCTATAAATGTACAGTACCAACAAAACTTGATCTTTTCCTGTGGTGAAACATTACTTGCCATATTGCTGAGTAATTTACTACATGGGTTCATTAGCAGTCACTGAATTAATTTCACTTTAAAAACCAGCTCCAAGTCCAACTCCCCACCACAATACATACATACAGGCATGTGAAACTTTGTTTGTATCCCATAGATATCAAGGAGTTTCACAGCATTTAATTTTCCATTTTCAGGCTGTATGATTCAAGGAACTTCCTCCAAGTTTTAAGACCATGTACAAGCTTTAGGATCATAGGGAATATACAAGGTGAAGAACTGCAAAGTTCTCAAGATATGGATTGTTTCAAGGTAGTCACTCATGACACTTTAATCAACTCTCTAGCTAGCAAACCAACTGCAAACTCAATGTTACAGATATGTGACAAAAAACCCTGAAAAAGAAAAATCAGATTATGTATTTTACTTACAGTTTAAAATTAGACGTTAAAGGGAGTCAGCTAATAAAATCTCCTTCCTAAAATACTGTTATCATTCTCAAAACAAGAAGCAGTTCTGAAAGCTATTGTCCCTCTGGATCATCTCCTTCACGTTTATTCATGTATATTCATGGTATAAAAACAACAGCCAACTTGAAGTCAGCAGATGCAGTGCCATCAGTGTTGGTGTTAGATACCATAATGAGGCTAATGAAGAGCTTATTATTAACAGCATTTTAAGGATAGAAAGTTTGTGAACATAATGTCTACAGCAGAATCAATGAAAACCGGTGTTTCACAAACAGAAAAATCAAGCTTTTACCTGTAGCAGAGTGAAAGTTTGATTAAGACTGGATTTATGTTTGCAGAAGAAGATATATATAGAGAGAGATATACAGATACAGATATGTAAACTGGTGAAGACATTATTGTAAAAAAACCCCAAACAGTAAAGTAAGCATTAGATCTCTGAATACTTTTGAAAGAAGTAAAAATATTACTTTGGAACTTTCAAATACATTTCAGTTATAACACATCCTTATATGAAAAAAAGCAAAATACAAACAGTTATTATAATCCAAAAAGAAAATAGAAGCACTCAGCTTAGAAAGCATCAATGAATAATAAGAATCTGAATGTCTCTAATCAAAATCCATAAAGAATATGAAGTAACTTTTTACAGTTCAATGTAAGTCCAGTTCAATTAATTTCAGAAGGAAATAGTTCCACTACTAAAACATGGTTCTCGTACTGTGAATTACTTTTAAAAAAAACAAAGTGCAGCCAGATGTAATCACTAAACAATAACTGAAATGCTGAATTTAAATTTATATGTCTACACTCTCATTTAAACCTGTCATTTATTCACTAGTTTCACCCTGTACTCAGGCTAATCTGGATTAGAACACCTAAGGGACTCCTTCCTCAAAAAAAATACAGATACCACTGAAATCCAAAGATTACTCCAAGTACTGCACATCTCCGTTTCTCTGCAACAACACCACTGATACAAACAACGCTAACAACTAAAAAAATGCCTCCATGTTCAAAGTTTAAAGTATTAAGTAGAAATACTCTACTCAACTTTAGATACTAGGTAAAATTTATGAAGTGAGACTAGATACTGCTTTTCATATATGAAAATCAGTAACTAAACTGTTCTTAATTGTTTTTCACTTGCACACAAGTTGGACTGACAGATATATGTATGTAGAAGAACAAGAAGTCTCTGAATCTCCTGATTTCACGTCTGCGAAGGAAGACTTATCTTGGTTTTCAGCTAGAATATTCTGTCTCATTAAGATACTAGTTGCTTATCACAAGACACATATACACCATAAGCTGTTCAAGTTGTGGGGTTTCTTTAAACATTTTATATTATACAATTTCCTTGTCATCTGATAGCTCCTTGTTATTTCTACACCGTATCATTAAGTCACAGAACTTTACTGTTTGTTCAGATGACTCATCTTTCCAATGTGATTCATCAAATTACGCAGCTTCTATGAAACCTTATGAGATTTCAATTGATGTCTTGCGAAGCTGTACACCTCCACTTCACTTTATTATCGTTCCCTACTTCTGCCTCCTTCATAGGCTACCTCCAGCTTGGTAGTCAAATTTCAGTGAAGGAAAAAAGCTACAATCTTCAAAAGGACAAAACCAGTAATTAAGGCTTCAAACCAAGGACTTAAACTTACATGTCCATCTTCATTGTTATATCAAGGGGCATTGTGAACACAACATTCTCTAACTTCAAAATGGGTTTGCACGATTAACCTACAATTATTTTGCCGCAAGCTAAATTAATAATACCAGACAACTTGTATGAAAGCAAGAGCAGATCAACTATGCCATACTCCTGGAAGGCAATACCTCAGAAGAACAAGACCAACATCTTTCAGCTCAAGTGCTGTTCTTCCTGGTGCTATGTTATTACAATATAAAAGTGAGGAAAGTTCACTTTAGGGAGAGAGAGAGTTTTTGCACCACTGCTTTTTCTTATGGAGTAAACTGTAAGACTTAATATTAAACATTCCCTCATATGACTGTTATCCTGTGCAGCTTTTAAGTTCTCTAAGTGCAATTGCTTTACAAGAATACCACATTCCACTCTTTCACACCAGAATCCTAAAACTCTACAAAGCACTTTTTGACAACAGAACTTAGGCAAAAAAAAAGTGATAAAACCAGAAAGAATTCTGTATTTCTTATTATTTTTTAGAAGTAGCTTAATTTCTAAGGTCATGTTCAGACGCTGCCCTGAAGTACATGTGCTGTATCTACCAGCTCTGCTGCCATTACAGTGAGCACCGGATGCTGCAAAGCAATTCATCCATAAAGGAGATGCCATGCTTATTGCAGAGCTAATATCCTAACAAAAACATTTAAATGTTTAAATAAAAACATTTAAAGGAAATATTGTCATACTACTTTCACAAAACAGAGGCAACAGAGAAAGATCTAAATAAGCAAAGACAGCAGGAACAAATACAAAGCATTACTGTGACACTGGGAATTCTTCCACTGGCTCAAAAATTACACTTGGCAAGATGACCAATGTAGAAAGAAAAAGAAAAAAAAAAACAATGGGGATGTCTGAACTCAGAGCAGTGTCTCCAATTAATAAGAAATATTCCTCCTCCTGCTCAAAATTACTTCACTTGTACAAGAAAAGTATCAGTTAAAACCAATGCTGAGTTTTCAATTATAGCACTTGGAAGTGAAATTATATTCTGTTCTTTGAGGTTCCATTTTTGTAATCATTTCCAGGCAGGTAGTCCCTTGGAACCAGCAAGGCTCTCTGGGGATGCCAGGTTTCACATGCAAACAGACCATTACAGAGTGGGATTAAGTGATATATGATTCTACCTCATTATTTTAATCTCTCAAAGTTATTTTAGTAAACTTACTTTAATTAAAAATTAGCCAGTGTAATCAAATTTAAGTTCAATGTTTGAACAATTAAAGGACCATATTTGAAAACCAATTAACAGAAACTCCTGAGGGTTGCTTCAATGCAAGAATGTGACTAGCTAATAAAACTATGACCCCCAAAGCAAAATCTCCAAAGCCCTTTTCAAGATTTTTTGACATGACACTCTGCACACACTGAAGTCAAATGCTGGTACATAGGTCTGACCTAGATGAATGGCAACAAACAGTTACCATCTCAGCAGACTTTGAGGTTTTCTTTCCTTTTATATCAGCTGCCTTAAAATCGGGATTTACTTGAAGTTTTCATGCAACTCAATTGTTTACCATTTACCAGAGTGAAGAGAAACCTCTGTTGAGTCAGAGCCTCTCTCTACTCTGTCCTGCAAGGGAGTTACCATTGGTAACATGTTCTCTGTGTTATTTACTAATCCATCTTGGTTACATGAAGATTGCTCCAGCTGCCAATGCACGGAGTGAAGGAAGTGCTGTGTGCTTTGGCAGGAGGCCTGGTGCTGCAGAACCACCAGCCAGAGTTTTCTCACCTCTCTTACAAGGATGGCAGCACTGAACTGAGCACTCCGGAGGAGTGCAGGAACTTCTTCACTTGCTCACAGCTTTGCAATAACCAAGTAAAATCTGCACTGTTGCACAGGTCTCCACTCCTCTTCCTCTTGGTCTCTTGCACCTACTTTGGCTCATGATAACAGTAGAATTTGATGGCACTGTGATATCCTTGTGTGTGTAACAGTCATGTTAACAGTAAGACAATCAATAATCTACCTACTCTCTTAACTTCTCCATTCACTTCTATAATTAATTAAAAAAAAATTTTAAACTAAACCGTAGGCAGTAAAATTTCCTAAAAATTTCCTAAAATCAGACCAATGTTTTGAGTTGTTCCCAAGAACATAATAAAAACATGGAGCAGAGAAAGGGTAATATCAAGAAATCTCAAAAAAAGAAAACCCAACCAAAACCAACCAACCAACCAACCAAAACAAAACACCAAAACCAAATCAAGAAATCAGATCAATTCAGGTGAACACTACCAGAAAGGACTCTTCAGGAGACTCTCCATGACTCTTTCAGGTCACAGCTTCACCAGCAGACAAATCTTTTACACATTTAGATATTAAAATACTTCACATTATTCAACATCCACAAAGCATCAATCTTCTGTGAATTTACTTGTCATGAAGCTAGAGAATGTATGAGATCCCAACACATTCCTGATACTGATCTAAATAATTCTGACTACATATACAGGCAGACAGACTGCATAAGTAGATAAACTGCTTAAAATGTTAACATGTTTTATCACTTTTAAACTCATCAGGAATTCAGCATACTACTTCATACACAAAGGCTCCAACTACAAAGACCCACAATGATTTAATCAGTGCTACCAAGTTATTAAGAGCAACTAATCATGCCAAATCAGGCAAGTTTGAAGATGATGAGGTTTTGTTATATAGTTTATTTTGAAGAAATTCTAAACTCACACTACAATTAAAGCATTTTCAGAACCTCAGTCTGCAGCTTTTTGCCAAGTCTATAATTGAGTCAGAAAATTCCCTCCTAATGACTGTGGCCAGGGCAGACACTTGCCTTGCTCTTGTTCCCAAAAGAATCCAGCTTCTACAACTTCTAGATCACAGCAGTAAAACTTGGTCTGCCACAGGCTTCACCACCAACGTGACAGCAGAAATACTGGTGTGCAACACTGGTGTACAGGAATTACCAGTAGCATTAATGAGACAATACCACGTGTGAACTTGGCAAAAACAAAGGGCGCTGGTGGCTTCACATGTAAGATCAGGCAATTGGCCTGAGAAGTAAAATGATGTGTGCTTTCAACAGTCTTGTGTTAGTCAAACAAGATGGGATATACAATAAAGACACCATAAAGCTGATTTATTGCCCTAAATCTACATTCCTTAACTTGACCACTCCAGTTTCCAAAGCACATGGTAAAAAAGGCAAGATTTTATACAATCTGATTTTACACAGAGCAATAAGAGCAATAAGGGATAATAAGTTTTTTCTAAATCTCTACATCACTTGAGCTTACTTCTCCTATCTCCTTGAAAATTGCCCCAAACAATTCGTCCAAACACAACAATTCGTCCAAGTACGAACAAACTACAGAAATAGAAACAAGCTTTAACCACATTCACCAGAAATAAAACAATTAAAATTAGTCTTTTCCTAGCAATTCTTCACTTCAATTTTTTACAAGATTGCTAAAACTAGGGAAATTCCAAAAGGGTTTTGAAGCCTTTGATTCTTTGAAAGAGTGAGGTTTTTTTAAACTTATGTAAAACTATCTGGTTTTAATTTTTAGATGTCATCACAATATAGGATCTTCAGAATTTTCACAAATGTGGCTTTTATCATTACTTTCATCAGTCGCAAACTGAGTGTTAAGAACAAGACTGATCAGACTAATTTCTGTGCTACATGACCAGCTGCTTGAAAATGCATTTTACACATTTGCTTCAGAAATGTAACCATTAATTCAGTAAATTGTTTTATGCCTTGTGTACTTGCAAACCAGTGGGTTCTCAGTCTCTTCCTCCCTCCCTGACATTTTTCCTCCATAACCCTACAGTTGCAGGGCTTGGTCCACAATCCCAGTACCTGGCGGTGGTGTTTGGTTGTGTGGCCCTGCACACATAGTGGGAAACATCAAACTGGATGCCAGAGGAGAGACCTCTGTGCTTTATTCTAACAGTATCTTGATGTGTATTTCATAGATTTTATTTACAAGTAGCACATCAGGTTGCCCAAAACTCTTTGTAAAGCCAACTCATTTAATACTTTATGCTACCATCTGTCTTATACCCTCAAAAAGAAAAACTTGTGAGGTCAGAATTAAAAAAAAAAAAAACAAGATGAGACTAAAACTTGTGCATAACACCAAGAAATACATAGAAAGATGAGAGAACTGGCAAGAAAATCTGATCTATCAACAAAACAGAGAGCACTTCAGAGTTCTGAATCATTAAAAGCACTGTAATCCCACATTAAAAGCAATTGCTAATATGACACTAGAGCTCTGACATAATCAACAAACCCATAACAACAAGCAGTTTACAGGAGTCAGAGGTGTGTTTCAACAAGGGAAGTCCTGGCTGTTCACTTATTTGGTGGTTTAGTTTTTACAATTTTGGACAATTTAATTCTAGCTCTACTGCTAACCCTGTAAGTAAACTCTCGACTCTACAGCATTTTTTTCCACCTCAATTCTTCAGGCAAGCTGCATCTCATTCTAAAAACAAGTTGCAGAAGGTCAGTTCTTTATAGAAAGTAACTTTCAAACTCACCTTATTACATATACACAGTGCTATTTTATAATAAGCATATTTTATCAACCTATGGACATCACAAAAACTGAAAACAAAGATGTGCAGTGACAGACTCTGCACATGCAAATACATAACCAGACACAAAACCAACCAAAGCATTTTCTCTAGATTTTTATTACAAACTTCCTCATTTCTATCTTGTTAAAAGATCAGAATACCAAAATTATTACAAAAGCACCCAATACAATGGAATTAATATATAAAAAATACCAACCCAATATGCAATCTCTCAAATGATCTGACAGTATTCTCAGTAAACGACTTCTACAATAACCTGCAACGAACCCTACTAGGGGCCCAACACCTCCCAGTTCAATGAAACACTGGAGGTACTAAACAACTTGTCCCTTCCCTCTTTCTTCTGGACCTAGCAGGGTAGGGCAATCCTTCTGTATTCGTGCGCAAAGTAAGTTATATGCTTGACAGTTTGATCAATTCCCAAAGGTACCCTTTCACCCAAGGGATTAGGACACAGCTTTACAGAAGACAGAAAGGAGAACTGGAGCAAAAAAGCATGCAAACGTGGATATATGAATCCTTCATGACTTTTCCAACTAGAACAGATCATTTCAATGCTGTACACAAGACAAAAAGGAGATAAGAAGTTCTAACTGTGAAATTATCTTGCTGCTTGACATGCAGACGAAGGTTAAAAATTTTATGAAAAGTTAAAGCTGAAAAAAGGTGAAAGCACGAACAAACTACAGATATAGAAACAGAACATGTAATTGAAAAAAAAAGTTCTTAATTTTCACATCTTAGAAAAATCATCACATGAAAGCACTACGCCTGCTCTCTTTTCATTATCATTTATGTAAATCCTAATTCACAATTAAACAGATGATTAAATCATGCTTGTAGGCAATATGAAAACATAACAGGCCTACTCACATATACAAAGTTAAGTCCAAATACTGCATATATTCACATGCTTAAAGAGAAGTAATCTAGAACGAGAAACTACAGCCTGAGAAAAGCACTGGCTCCGAATATACACTGTGGATTACCTTTACAATTCTGAAGCATAAACAGCAATAATGAACAATAACGGTGCATTCGAATTTTGACAGGCAAGCACCAACAGTATGAGTCATCATAACACACTTTTTTCCCCGGAAAGATGCTACTTTTGACGTCTCTTACTTGTGCAGTGTTAAAAATAGATTTGGCTACTAAGGTACAGTATTAATGAAAGAAAGAAAACAACTTAGCCTTTGTCCCTTATTCAGCTCCCTTCCTGGAAAAACTTTGCCGAGTTGTTACGCAGTTTAATTTGCCCCTAGAAGTGAGCCATGCCAAGCCTCCCGCCCGCTCCTCCCTCGGTCGAGGTTTCTTCTCTCTCTCCACCGGAGCTAGTAACATTGCAAACACACACACACACAAAAACAAGCCCCGCACAATGCTAGTGCCAGACGGCTCACCACAAACTGAAGAGGCCGCTCCCAGCAACTTTGGGTGACCGACAGGAGTTTCTTCTTAAAGAATTTAAACTTTTTTTTTTTCTTTTCCACAATTACGGCTTAGGAAGTCACGGCAAGCACCATGAAAATTCATGAGTATTTTTCGAGGGGGGAAGGGAAAAATAAAGCAAGCCCCCGGGCAAGGAAAGCCGCACGGCTGATGACCAAGCTTGCTTTGTCAAGGGAAGTGCAGCTGCAGACACCGGAGCGCGTCAGCCAGGGCAGCAGGGCAGGACACGGCAGGACACAGGGCAGGACTCCGGTCTCTCCGGCACACCCGGCCCCGCCACCCCCAGCTCGCCTTCCCGCGAAGGCTCCGCCGCCAGCCCCGCTCCGCGGCCCGAGCCCCCGGGCTCCCCCGCCCGCCGCACAAGGTGCCCCCG
>VYXB01007424.1:140743-185526 GCA_013397135.1 Pachyramphus minor | reverse complement strand
GGGACAGTGCGCCCTGCGGCAGCGCTCTCTCCTCGGGAGCTCCGCTGGAGCCCGCTGGCCGCCGCTCACCTGCAGCCAAGCTCTGCGGCCCCGCCGCGACAGGCACTGCATTCGCCTCGCAGGCTTGAGTGTAGAGGTGTAAATGCTGGGTAAGATTGGTTGCCATATATTTGATTTTCTGGAAAGATTTTGTTTTTCTTGGTAGATTTCCGTGTGGGAAAGTCGTGGATGGTGCTGGTTGCTTTAATTCTTTTCTAAGTTAAAAAAAACACACACACACACACACACACAAAACCAACACCAAAAAAAAANATGAGCCTGTGCTTCTTAATAAAAAAAAAAACCAACCAAAAAATCCCCACCAAAAAACCCAAACCAAACCCCCCTCCCCCCCAACCCCCACTATTTGAAGTTCTGGTAATGTGCATTTTTCAGGTGTACCTATTTTACTATGTCTTGTTTTGCAAAGTTCAGGGGGGGAAAAAAACAACAAAAACATGCACTACATTTAATGCCTGATTTTAGCTTCCCCACTGCTTCCCTTTTATAAAAGGTGGTATCTTACAGAAGAAAAGTCACAGAATTCTCCTGTCATAAAAAGGTAGAAAGATGGGCCAGATAAGTTACCTAAGGTTATTTGTGCACCCAAAGATGGAATTGAAGATGTAGCAGAAGTAGCTTTAAACTAGTCAGCTTTGGTTAAATTTGCTGTTAAGAAGTGGCAGCATACTACTTCATATGGTCAACAGGGAATCCACAAAATCTGTCAGGGAATGATGGTTTCCAGTGAGGTCTGTGCTGCTATAGAGACGCTCTTACCCATACCTGAGCTACCCAGTTAAAACATTTGTGTCTGCATCAAGTACACCCACATTTCTGGCCTCTGTTTAGACACGGAAATGTCTCTCAAGTTAACTCATCCTGGTTGGAGCAAGGCATTTGGTAATTTTCACCTAAATCAACTGGGTGGATTTAGAACTGTGTGGGTGCCTAATTTTAACACAGTATGTTAACTACTGCAAAAATGTCCTTGTGGGATTCTAGTTAGAGGCAGTCTGTTTTTTTCCAGTTCCTAGTGTATATAAAAGTGAAGACCAAGCCGGACAAAAAGAGGACAGGATAAATGATGAGCTCTTAATTCTGACTTCCGCCCTATTGCTGTTGCCAGTGCATCAGAAAGGCTCATCCCCTGGTGTCTGACAGAAGGCATGCTGCTGGGTGAGTGCCTCTTCGTGATCTGTCTCCTCCCTTTCTGAAGCAACTGGGGATTTAAGGGGTTGTGAATTGGAATCATTCTGTTAAATTGGATGTGTGGTAGAAATGCTTCTGCCTTTATTGTTAACACATGCTATAGTCACGTTGTATCATTTACCATGTAGGGGTGAAAACTATAGAAGTATACAGTTTCAGGCAATTTATTCTTTTTTTCGGCTCCTGACAGAGTTTGCTAACCTAATGTAGCCAAATGTGTATGTTGAGCTAATGCTGGCCTGGTGTATATTTAGCTGCTCTGATAAATCCTGCCTTTTCCTATAAGTCTTGCCTCGTATACATAGGGGAAGTCCTGGGAAAGCAATATAGACTGCACCTGCAAAACTGTTGTCTGCTAATAGCTGGATCTAAAACAAGTGTTTCTGTAGTTGTGGTGATGAAAGATCACACCTCCTCATGCACCTAACATAAGTATTGCAGCAGAGGTCTGCAATGGAGGTCACGCCTGTTTTATCCACTGTAAGCTTCTTTAGTGGCTGTTCCATGGCACTGGTGTGTCGTGGTTTAACCCAGCTGGCAGCTAAGCGCCACGCAGCTGCTCGCTCACCTCCCTCCCCTCCAACCCCGGTGGAATGGGGAGGAGAATCAAAAGTAGGACTTGTAGGTTGAGATAAGAACAGTTTGATATTTGAAACTAAATTATAATAATAATGATAATAAAAAGAAAAAGACAAGTGACACACAGTACAATTGCTCACCACCTGCTGACCAATGCCAGAACCTACCCCCAAACCGCAATCAGCCCCTTCTGAGAAGTTCCCCCAATTTATATACTGGGCATGATGTTCTGTGGTGTGGAATATCCCTTTGGCCAGTTCAGATCCTGGCTATGCTCCTTCACAGCTTTGTGTGCACCTCCTCACTGGCAGAGCATGAGGCACAAGGAAATCCTTGATTTAGGATAAACATGACTTAGCAACAATGAAGACATGAGTGTGTAATCCACATTGTTCTCATACTGAATCCTAAAGACCATACTGCACTAGCTACTGCGAAGAAATTAGCTCTATTCCAGCCAAAACAGGACACACTGATGTTTATTCAGAGCAGCTTGAGTTCTTATAATCTGACACCTCTCTATTTCAATTTATACTAGCCAAAATTACAATCATCCACTATTTTGAATATCCTTTCCATGCTTTAAAGATATTTTTAATAGGACACCATTAGCAAAAGTTAAAAGGACTTGCAGTAAAATTCACTTCTCAGTCTAGTCCAGCAAATAAGATTTCTTCCTCGTGAAACTTTAATTGCTCATAGACAGTTGGTGCTTCTGCCTTCTTCATTTGCCCTAGTGGAAAAACAGGTGCTATCTAAAAGACCAAATGAGCCCAAATATAATTTAGAATAAGTGTAGAAATTATTCAAATATTCCCATGAAGAAGCCTTACAAAATAGCAGTGTGGAGATCCCTCTTCAGGATATGTGACATAAATGTACAGTGCAGCGAAAATGATCTTCAAAGTAGGCAAGTTACAAATAATTTAAAATAAAACTAGTATTTTATACTTATCCTGAAAGCCAAGAGACAGCAAATGTAGAACTTTCAAGTACAGTCTTGATAGGCTTCTAATGGAAGCATGTTTTTGCTACCTACATAAAATTCTGGACTAAATTCAGATTTTAATTGTATATAATAGTACTTTGTAGCAATCTGGCCTCAGGCTCAAAAAAAGCATAGCTCATGATTGTTATTGCCACTCCAAAATAAATAGCAGCAATTTCATGACGTGGCATATATATAAAAAAATTGTCTATTGACTGCTCTCAGTAAAAAAATACTGAATGAATAAAATTTTAAGATATTAAAGGTAATGAGGCCAAGGAGACATTTCCTGTTGACTTCAGTCAGTCCTGTCAAGTCTGTATGTTTCCAGTTTTCCCATTCATTGTTTCTTTTCTTGTTATGTAAAAGATGTCTTCCAGCTGCACACCTTAACTGAAAATAGGTAAGCCTATGGAAAATTACTAGCTTTACTCTGAGCTAATTACACGAGTACATACATCCCCCTACGTGTGGTAATTTTTTATTATGGCAATTATAAAAAGATGTAAAAGTGCTACTGTCTGTGTTGGACAGTGATGTGGCACACATGCCTAAAAAAAAAGATCTCTTATTCTGTGTATTTTCCCTAGTTGAAATCAGTTCTGTTTTTAATCCTGTTATATGTGCATTGATTTTAATATATGTCCTTAATTTTAACAATAGTTACTTTATTGCATTGTATCTTTTGTTTTTAACAGTGACATAATTATCCTGTTACTTTGACTGAAGGAAAAGTCCTCAGCTGAAAATATACCAGTACAGTGTGTGTGTTTAGGTCCTTTTTGTTTAACTTTCTATATGGGAACAATACAGAGTTTAGAATATTACTGGCGAACTGAACAGGCTGTTAAAAGACTAGAAATTGCTTTATGCGTATCTGAGGTGCAGGTCAAGTCCCTTTTAATGTGAATATGCAATTAATCAGCAAATTTTTGCTACGTCACTTTTAGTATTGAACCGTATTATACTCTCCACATTTTCAATACAGTTGATACACTGTGTAGCATGTTGGTAATCAAAACAGGTGTTACTAAGCCTTAAAGAAGTCTCACTCAGCCTTATAATTTGTATTAATTATATCTCTCCATTATTATACCTTATATAACCTTTCTTCATTCTTAGCTAATCATGTTTTGTGTAAACAGTTTTACTATTTGTCAGGCCTCTGTACCTATAATTACCCAGGTGTTCTGAAACAAATCCTAGGAAAACAATGTTTGTTTTGTCTGTAAATATCACCATAATTCAATGGCTTTTAGTTGGCAAGCTATAGTTAAAAATTGTCCTTTTTGATCCATAGGTGGAGATTAGTAACTTCTGCTGAAGTTGTTACATTGGCTGTTGTGTGTATTATCATATAGTTTAATTTTCTGTAATGGTTTTGTCTCTCTTTAAAAAAAAATAAAACATATTTGTCACAGATGATGTACATACCTTCTTAAAGGTCATTCTCCCAACCACTGCAGAGACTAGCCTAAGTATTCTTGTATTTATTTTTATTGCTTGTGAAATGCTAGCTCCCTGGTACTCAGTTTATGTTTGTAGTGTACTAGTATCTTTAGGTTCAACCTAGTCTAAGAAAATGTACAACTATAAATTGACCTTGTAAACAGACCTACAGCTATTAAACTGTATGCTTTTTTTTAAGCTAACTTGATTATCAGATACATGTTTTTCACTTACCACAGCTGTAGCAAAGGTAGCTATGGGCCAAATTTAACTCCCAATAATTAAATAGATTCTTCTTGTTTAAATACATGTTTAAATGATGTCTTCTGTGTTTGTGAGAGACGTTATATTTTGAGGAAAAATCTGACTTTTGTCAGATTGTTTAAACTACCGAGGCATTACTCTGCTCTCCATTGCTGGCAAAATCCTTGCAAGAATTCTTCTGAACAGGTTAATACCAGCTGTAGCAGAAGAATTTCTACCTGAAAACCAATGTGGTTTCAGAGCCAATAGGAGTACCACAGACACGGTATTCGTGCTCAGACAACTGCAAGAGAAGTGCAGGGAACACTTTATGTAACCTTTGTCAATCTCACTAAAGCTTTTGATACTGTGAGCAGAAAAGGTCTATGGCAGATTCTGGAACATTTAGGGTGTCCACCCAAGTTCCTTAAAATGATCATCCTGCTCCATGAGTACCAGCATATCCTAGAACGGTTCCATCAACGCTGCCTCCATACAATCCTAAACATCCACTACATGGACTATGTGACCAATACGTCTGTTCTTGAACAGGCTACAGTCACAAGTATCGAGGCCATGCTGTTGAGAACACAGCTGCGTTGGGCAGGGCACGTCTCCAGGATGAAGGACCACTGCCTCCCTAAGATCGTGCTCTACGGTGAACTCCCCACTGGCTGCCGCAAGAAAGGAGCCCTGAAAAGAAGATACAAGGACTCCCTGAAACAATATCTCAACCTCAGCCATATTGATCATTACCATTGGTCTACTCTGGCCTCCAATGGGGACGCCTGGAGACAAACCATCTCTAACGCTGCTGCCTCCTTTGAGAACTCACGCAGGATCACTCTCGAGGAGAAAAGACAACGCAGAAAGAATCGTGTCCAGTCGATACCGCCTCGGGAGTCTCTCTGCTGTGCCTTTTGCAACCGGACTTGTTTGTCGTGCATTGGCCTTTTCAGCCATCAGCGCCTGTAGCAAGTGTGGGTAGAGCCCTTCGAAATCTTGGTTTGTGAAGCCAAGCCATGATACAAGCTTTCAGATTGTATTGCTTTCAGTGGCATGCAAGCAGTAAAACCTTGTATGGGGCAAACAAAATACTTGCTCAGAAAGGCTTGAAATGAAAATTGGTATTAATCTTTATAAGGTTTTCATAGCTTTTGTCCTGTTTCATCATCAACCTACATTTAGAATGGCAGACCAAATTTCTTGAATGTTAATGCTTTCTGATCAATTTCTGCTCACAGCTGAATAGGAATCCAATGCTTCGTGTCCTTTTCTGTGAAAGTAATGTATTTCTCAGATCTTGTTCTTTGTGCCTAGTATAAGATTGATTGGCTCTGACATTGTTCTAACTCTTCAGATTAATGGTAGAGGAGCATAATGCAATGCTGCTTCATGTCACTGTCAGAAAAATTACTGCAAGCCTTAAGGGTTAGGACTTGTTTGTTATTAATTTTAACAATTCATGGAGGAGGGAGATGTAAATTTCAAAACAGACTACTTAGGGGAAAAAAAGAGTGTGGACACTTGCAAAATTATGAATGGGTAATCTGAATTTCAGGAACTTCCAGGGAACTGGCCCTAGAAGAACAGCAAAACACTGTAGCAGTTGAATCTTTCATAACATCTGCTTCTTCCCCTCTACCCAGAAGACTTGTTATCCTGTTATAGATCTCCACCTAGCAAAGCTTTTAATAGTGCCTCAGAGGAAGCTGTCACAGGGAAGCCAGGGTGACATAAATCAAACTGCTAGTGAGAGGGTGTAAACTTGTACTGGGCAAGCGGCTCACTCCTTTTCAAAGCAAAAGGATGGATGTGATGTACCCATGCTGCTTTGTCCTGAGCCTTTACTTACTTCCATTGTGATATAAGACTCCCAGGAATCGATCAGGCAACACCCACCTGTAAACAAATGGCAAGTTAGGTATAGAATTCAGTGATGGTGATGAGTTGTGCTGGAGGCCAGCCCGAGTTGAAGTGTGCACAGGGGACAGAGGGTCCGGAGCAGAGCTCTGCAAGCATGGCCCAGCTGGGGATAGGGTCTGCCTGGCTGTGCTTCTGCTGCACACACGTGGCAACCTGGACTGGGGCACCACCCACGGGGGGCACAGCAGGTGCCCTGGGAACAGTGAACGCTGTGCTCCACCACGTAAATTAGAAATGTGATTAATTTCTTTAAACGGGTAAAGTAATGCTTCCACTCCACAGGCCACTTTCAAGGCACGCTTCTCCAATTTTGTCGTGACGTTTGAAGAAATTGTGGACTAACAGGAGAGCTAGTGGGGACAGAAGAATGGAGGGCTTGACCTGCGAGGGAAGGTTACGTGGATGATGTGACTGTTGAAGACTCTGTGCGCAGAGAGGAGGTGGGCTGCTCTCAGAGCCGGGGCTGTGAGCGGCAGCTTCGGAGGAGGCCGGACGCGGCCCCGATGACCCGCCGCGGTACCTCGGCGGAGGAGGTGGGAGCTGGGCAGGGGGCACAGCGCGGCGGTGCCGCCCTCGCGGGGCGGGGCCCCGCATTTGAAATGCCGTCCCGTGGTGCCCCGCGGCCGCCGCTGATTGGCCGGGGCGGGCGCTGCGCGGTTCAAAGCGTCGGTGGCGCGCGCGGCACGTCCCGCTGCGGCAGCGCCTCGGCTCCTGTTCCCGGCATGGCTTCCTTCGGCTCCCAGGGTGGCGGCGCCACCAAGAAGGAGGAGAAGGGCAAGAACATCCAGGTGGTGGTGCGGTGCAGGTGAGTGCGGCGGCTCCCCTGGGCGCGCGTTGGGGAGCCGCCCCGGCGAGGACGCTGGTCGGTTCGCGGCGCTGTGCTGGGACCGCCGCGGGACAGGGGCGGCTGTGGCTGTGCCGAGGCGGTGTGCCCGGCTGTGGGTCTCTGTGTGCCCGGCGGTACCGCCGAGCGGCCCCCGCACCGCGCCGGGGGTGCCCGACCCGGGTGGCGGTCAGCGCGGGAGGCGGCGCCGTGTACCCGCGGGCGATCGGCACTTCCGCACAGCAACGCTGCTGTGGGCCATTGCTTACGGCTTGGAAAGGCGCAAAGTTGCAGTTGACGAATTTGATTCGTTGCACGCCCTGTGTAAAGCTGCGTAGGAAGCTTAAGTGGAGCTAGATGAGTTAGTTTATAGGACTGATGTTCAAGGCGCACAAAAACCCAAGCTGAATTTTTACCTTCCATGGGAAGCCACTACGCTTTAACACCTGATGAAATCGTTGCTACCTCACTTCCTTATATCTCTAGCATAATCTCATTGGTGCGGACTCTCCAGTCGCACTAATGGGATGGGAGTCAACCGTTTAAGTAATAATGACCAACTATCTTTTTTGATTATATAAATTTGTTTTTTGTATGAAGTGATAGATTTCATGTACCATAAAATTAGGTTCTTATTGTAATTTTGAAGTGACTGATAGTAGATCTTAAATAATGTTAAAGTATTGCTTGTTGAAGCTGTAATACTGGTAATGTGTTAAGAATAGTGTTTGAAATACCATTAGAAGTTGGGGGGTTTTTTTGAACCAGAATTGCAAATGTTAGTTTGCCTGTGTTTTAATGCCTTTTGCAATCATATTCTCAAGATTACGAGTTTTACTTTTACAGATGCACAATGCAAATAGAAATTTAAAGCAGTTCTCCCTTATTTTTGCAACACAACTAAAAAGGTTCTATAACAAATATTATTGGATTGGTGAAAGTGTTGATGTGAGTCAAGGCTATTGCAAAAGAATAAATTTATTTGAAACAATTGAGTTTGAAACAGTCAAGAGCATTAATTTTCTTTTTCATTTGATTAGTCTCTGTTGTTCTGGAATAGCCTCATTAAGTATCAGTGTATCTTTATTTTACGTGACAGTAGCATCAGGGCTGTCCATGATGTAGTGTTCTGCTTTTGTTGCAACTCAAGTCTTAATTCCTATGTCAAGATTTAGTCTCTGACCCCTAAAAACACTCTTGTAGAGCTTTTCTCTTTTTAATAGTTTGTGTACTTGAGCTAGTAAATGTTTTTTCCACTTCTCCTTTTTCTTCTTCACCAAGTCAGGTTCTTCTTATAGATATGTACATATAGATATGTAGGTAGATGCATTTGTGTTTCCTAATTTGCTCCCAAAAACTGATCTGTCTGAGCATATCAAAAACCTTTTCAAGCAACACATTTACTGTGCTTTGGTAAAACATGAATTTGGAAACTCAAAAAGCATGCATTAGCTTCTTAGTATGTGTGATAGTCCTTCATACTGAAAGGGATGAACTTGTGATTGAATGCCACTATGGCATACCACGCTGCTGCTTGTCTAGTGGGATGGTGACAATGTGGACATGTGCTTTAGCTTTGCTAAATTGTTCCTCATGTCACAGCTGTGGGCTATCCTACCTCCTGCATTGTACTGGTTTGCTGTTATATTGTTAAACAGCAGAATATATTCGTTATTCAGCCTTCTGTTACTTTAGAAGTCACAAAACTGAAGCTGTACCTTGGTTCTGGTAACGAGATTTTAGTGATCATCTGTTGTCACCAGTCAGTCTTGCGCTGAACTGGTCTTTTTAGAATCTGACGCTTCAGCCTCAGTTCTATGCTGAGGAAGAAATGTTAGATCCAAGAGTCAGGAAACTCGAGATGCCGTGTGCTTGTGAGCTTTTGTGTTTGTTTTTGGGTGTGTGTGGGTTTTTTGGATTTTTTTTTTTTTCTAAAATGTAACTTAGCATTTGAAGTGTCTCTGTTAAAATGTTTTAAAGACTAACAAAGGTGTAGATGTTATATTTTCCAGTTAACTGTTCGGGTCATCTCTACAGGTAGCATAGACATTCAGTGCTGTAGTGCTAAGAAATGAGTAATAAAATGGGATTTCATGCTACTAGTTTTCTGCCCACAGCCATCTCCATGCTTTTTATGAGAAATTGTTGCAAGTGTCCCTTCAAGGAAAATGGTGTGCATCAGGTTTGAATTAACTTAGTAGTGAAACAAAATGCACACCATAAAGTTCCAAAAATTTCATAGCACCTCTATTAAACCTTTTTACTATGATTGAGGTTTAATTAATGGGGACTTTTCCCACAAAAATCTGTTTTGTCTGTCTTATTAAATTCTATTCAAATGCATCAGCATTACAAAAGTTCTGGTATTGCTGTTTTCTGTTCTGCAATTGGTAGGGTCTGTTGGTACTTCTGGTGCTTCAGAGTCTCATGTCATTGGCATGAGATGTAGGCATTGTTGCTTGTGTAAAGGGAGAACAAAAAAGGAAATTTTTTAAGTTAGTTTGATTCACTATTGTGCTAACTTGCATGTGTGTTTTCCTTTTTTGAGTACTCTTATTTATACTCTATTTGGTATGTTAAATCTCTTACCCCCCTTTACAGTTGAACATGTTCTAATGCATCTTAGCTACATGTACATCTAAATGACCTTAAAAGTGGTTATGGGCCTGTTAAAAATGCATGTGTAACAAAGAGCTATAGACACTTGATTTGTCCCACAGCATAGAAGTCAGGGTCTTTCAACTGCTAAAATGTGGCATTTTTTTTCTTAAACAATTACTAATCAAACTAAGTTAAAAACTTCATTCCTTTTACCTGGTTTTGCTATTCTAGATCCTTAAACTCAGTGATGTTACTGCTTCATCAGTTCGTGTTCTTATTGGCAATGATATCGATCCAATTTTTTTAACTCCTCTCTTTTTAGGCCCTTTAATGCCTCAGAACTCAAAGCAAGCTCCCATCCTGTTGTAGACTGTGATCAAGCAAGAAAGGAAGTCAGTGTCCGCACTGGAGGAGTGACAGATAAGACATCAAAGAAGACTTACACATTTGATATGGTTGGTGACTGCTTGTCAAGTTGGGGACTTCTAGAAACCAGCTAGTAATTTCTCTAATGTGGTCTCATTACCATACAGTGTGATGCTGTACGTTATTGTACCGATAAATGGGGTGTGTTGTCTTTGTGTCAATAGGTTTTTGGACCTCAGGCTAAGCAGATTGATGTATACCGCAGTGTTGTGTGTCCCATTTTGGATGAAGTTATTATGGGCTACAACTGTACGGTGTTTGCGTAAGTAAACCTGTAATAGTTATTAGGGAATTTTATTAGAATTTTAGTTTCTTGTTTACATTTTTATTTTTACTCTCACAGTTATGGCCAAACTGGTACTGGTAAGACCTTCACAATGGAAGGGGAGCGGTCACCCAATGAGGAATATACTTGGGAAGAGGTATATTTTCACTTGAGAGATTTTTCTTGTCTGTACTATAGTTCAAAGTTGGAAACTGCAGAAAGCTAAAGAAAACAGAGTTGGTGTTCTTCAAATCCTGAAGCTGACTTTCCTTAACAGATTGTAGATTAACAAGTTGTCTCATTCATTCAAGTGAAAAGCGAAACGTTACATCTTTAATGTATTGCATACAACTTTTGGCAATTTTTATATGGAGGATCATCTTTGTCCAATCAGGCTGTTTAGCTGAAACTCCACCCCATAACCCCAAGTACATTTATAAATTAAAATTTCTTTTTAATTTATAGGATCCACTAGCAGGTATAATACCCCGTACATTGCATCAAATATTTGAAAAACTCACCGAGAATGGTACTGAATTTTCAGTGAAAGTCTCTCTTCTGGAGATCTATAATGAGGAGCTTTTTGATCTTCTGAATCCTACTCCTGATGTTGGAGAAAGACTGCAGATGTTTGATGACCCTCGAAATAGGGTTAGTGCTTGCAAAATTTGTTATCTTAAGGCTTTCAGGTTTGTTGAAGGATGTATAATAAGCATGTATTACTTTCTGACAGAGGGGTGTAATTATTAAAGGCTTGGAAGAAGTAACTGTACACAACAAAAATCAAGTCTACCAAATCCTGGAAAGGGGTGCAGCAAAGAGAACAACTGCAGCTACTTACATGAATGCATATTCCAGGTACGGATCTTCCTCATTTCAGAAACTGTGTTTTGTTCTGTATTAAAGAGGATCTTACTGAAGAAGTAAAAGATGATTGAAGCTAGTCCAAACCTGGCATGATCTTGAGATTGTGTATCACAGTGCAGACTGTCAGATGTTGGTTAGAAAGCCGGAGTTAAGACTTCCTCCTTATGGCATCCAGTGGGAGGATTGTAATCACTGTATGAAGGGATATCATGGTTTAACCCCAGCCAGCAACTAAGCACTGCACAGCTGCCTGTGCCTGCAGGGTGAGGGAGAGAATTGGAAGGGTCAAGGCTGGAAAACTCATGGGTTGAGATAAACAGTTTAATAGGGAAGGCAAATGCTGCCTACACAACCAAAGCAAGGAATTAATTCAGTGCTTTGCATGGGCAGGCAGGTGTTCAGCCATCTCCAGGAGAGCAGGGCCCCACCATGTGAGACGGTTACTTGGGAACACAAATGCCACCACTCCAGACCTCCACCTCCCCTTTCTCCTTCTTACCCCTGCTTCACTGACCATGATGCCACGTGGTCTGGAATATCCCTTTGGTCAGCTGAGGTCAACTGTCCTGGCTGTGTCTCCTTCCAACCTGCCATTCACCCCCAGCCTCTTCACCAGCGTGGCAGAAGGAAAAGGCTTTACTCTGTGTAAGCCATGCTCAGCAATAACAAACCTTCCGTATGTTCAGCACAAATCCAAAACACAGCCCCATACCAGCCACTGTGAAGAAAATTACCTCTACCCCAGCCAAAACCAGTACAAAGAGCGTTATAAAATCTGAATACTTCTTATCTTACAAATGACCAAGATATTTCTCCCTGCATGATTTTTAACACAAGCTTCCCCTCTTGTTTAGAGTTTGCATGCTTTGTTATTAATATATCCCTTGTAAATATGCAGTGGCTGTTTTGAATAGTAGTGCTGGTATTCCATCTAATTCTAGCTCTGATAAAAGTATCACAACATTCTTAACTGGACATCTAGAGTATTGAAATTTATTTCTCAAAGTTACAAAGTTAACTTTTTCAAAACCTTCTGTGACTATAAAAACAGAAGACATAAATCTGACAGATAAATCACTGAAATACATTGCATGTACTAGTGTGAGATAAATATTCTCTGCAGTACATTTTCAAGAAGGTTGTAGTCCTTTCATATTTGGAAGATGTTTAGTTAATATACCTGTATTGGAGATACCTCTGTTCTAGCTCTTACAGGTGGTTGGGTGTTTTGACCAATCCTGTTTACTACATAAAAGCTTGATATAAGCATCTTGAATATCCTTTCCTTTCCTCATCAGCAGTAGAAAGTGGTACGTTAGGATTTCTTACAGAAGTTGAAATTTCAAAAAACTGCTAAGATCTGCTTTTTACAGGTTAACACAAGACCCTGATTTCAAACCCTAGCTTCTGAAAAGTTGCAAAATTAGATCGTGGAAGTTGGGGATAAGGTTGAGGAGAGGGTTTTGTGTGGTAAATACAGGCTATTTCATATGATTGCAGGTGATAGTCAGAATATAGTAGAGACATCTGGGTCCAAAATAGCATTTTTTTATTACTGCTTTAGCATTCTTGAACTGCAGATAGGATATGTATATCACTGTAATGATTCCATATTGCAAAAGTAAGCAATGCACCCTGCCAATATTTTATTTTAAATTAAAGGTATACTGAGCATATCTTCTACAGGTGGAAGGGAATAAGTATTTTCTAACACAGATTAGAACACAGAAACTAATTTTGTCTGAAATTTCAGGCAATTTATATAATTCGTTGTGCCTGAACTGTTGTTTTATGTGTAGTCTAACTGGTGTAATTTGACATCTGTGGCTTTCTATGTATGTCAGCTTCCTATTGTAAAAACTTATTAAAGGAATAAACTCAACCTAAAATCATCTTTCCTGTGAGGGTGGTGAAACACTGGAACATGCTGCCCAGAGAAATTGTGGGTGCCCCATCCCCAGAAGTGTTCAAGGCTAGGTTGGATGAGGCTTTGAGCAACCTGCTCTGGTGGAAGGTGTCCTTGCCCATGATAGGGGTGTTGGAGCTGGATGAAACCATTCAATGATTCTGTGATCCTAAACTGTATTTACTATTTCGAGTGAAAAATGAATTTAACTTCTAAATTTTTAATATTGGGTTCAGCTACTTGATTATTTTCTTACCCTGAATAAAGAGAAGTATGTTCCTGAAGATACCAATCTATGAAACTGTTGTTAGCAAATTGACTGAACTGACTTACATCTCATGGGGGAAAAAAACCCCCCACGTATGAGTTGAGAACACACAAATGTAAACAAAACCAAAGCATTTCTCTCGATTTTGCTTGAAAAAAAGATAAAATGTATCAAGATTGAATGAGTCAAATGTCATCATTTGCTTCATCATTGGTTTTAAATACCATGTTCCTATGTATACACACAAAAATATACTCAGTAAAATAACTATGTATTGAAAATGTGTAATTTGCAATTGATGGGCTAAATGTATTCCCTAAAAAGAACCCAGATACATAACTTGCAGCAGTGTCATGTAGCAGGTAGATAATCTGGCTTTAATGGAACATCTGAAAATGGTTTCTTTTGCAGCCGCTCCCACTCGGTGTTTTCAATTACCATCCATATGAAAGAAACAACAATAGATGGAGAAGAACTTGTTAAAATTGGAAAGCTAAATTTGGTAAGTATTTGCTATCAACACCACTTAGTTCATTCTGAAAGTCATGAACCTAGAGTTTGAGGTTTTTTTCTGATAAGGGGAAAAACTATTGTTTTCATAATGTGATATGAGCTGTGTTTGTCACTCTGAAGAATGTCAGTCCCATTTGTGATTCTGGTGTCTCTTGAACAACTCTTCTGCTATTTTAGGTGTTTTACAACACCTTGGGGCAAACATTCTTCATGGTGGTTTAAGATAGAAGCATAACCTTATTTTCAGGTTGATCTCGCAGGAAGTGAAAACATTGGTCGATCTGGGGCAGTTGACAAAAGAGCTCGTGAAGCTGGAAATATCAACCAGTCTCTCCTGACACTAGGTAGAGTTATTACTGCTCTGGTAGAAAGAGCCCCACATATTCCATACAGGGAATCTAAACTCACAAGAATTCTTCAAGACTCTCTTGGAGGACGGACAAAAACATCAATAATTGCCACAGTTTCTCCTGCATCTATAAATCTTGAGGTAAATTTTAAGTCTCGAAATCTGTTCCTAAAATAAATAATACATTTTACTAATGATAAAAAGTATGAGTTAAATTCCTCAGCTTGACCTAGTCTTACATCTGTTTTTCACAGGAAACATTGAGTACACTGGAATATGCCCATAGAGCAAAGAACATAATGAACAAGCCTGAAGTGAATCAGAAGCTAACAAGAAAAGCTCTTATTAAGGTACTAGACATACAACTTAACAAATGAAGTTATGAGTTACGTTTGATTTTGTTAATGTAGTCTTTGCTGTGCAGGAATTGTGAGGGTGTGGGGAAGCTGTAACTAGCCGCAGTGCTTTTCTGAAGTTATTTGAATCATTGAATTGGTGCTTTTAAACTAGAGCTGCTCTACTGGTACAGGATTAGTCACTTTTGCAGATACTGACACTGTCACTAAGACTGAAGTTGAAACGAGAGGGTTATTGCTGCTGCTTGTGGCTCTGTGTGTGGATTACTTGCCTACAAGTTATTGGAGAGCCACTAAATGACACTGGTTTTCCTTCTGGAGGAGCTGTATTCCCTATAAAATCCATGAATTCAAGTGAACTTGTCAGTAAGTACGAGTGAGGAGCCAATGTAAAGTAGGTGTCTGCTACAAAGGAAGTTGTGATTCCAATTGTAAACTGTTAGATGCAACCAAGTATGATTCAAATGAAAGGAACCAATGCTTTACATATATCCATATATAGTATGATTTTAAATGGTACTCTACTGAACTTAGAACAGAATGAAGTGCTTTGCTCCCATGGAAAACTGCTGTAGAGCACTACCTTTGTGAAGTATCTGTTAAGCAGAATATCAAAACCAAAATAGAAATTTTCAGGTTTACATGGGGTTGTTTTTTTTATGCAGGAATACACTGAAGAGATTGAGCGTCTGAAGAGAGACCTTGTTGCTGCACGAGAGAAAAGTGGAGTCTATATTTCTCTTGAAAACTATGAGTATGTCTTCAAAATTTCTATAAAATTACTAGCAACAAATCTCAGATACTGGTACAGAAATACTTTCGGATTGATTTTCACACAGAAAGTTGAAGGTATGTCAGGAAAGCTTAACTGACTGATAAACTTGTTCTTTAGAAATTAGTTATTACACAAATAAAGCCTAGTAAGCTTGCAGTGAGGAATTTATTTATATGTAGATTACTGTATGCATAGCCTGGATGCGGATTTACACCATGCAGCCTGTCTTTAAGTGGCAGTTCATACAGGAAAGCAAACTCAATATAGTTAACTTCACTTCTAAGAGGGCTAGTTTACACAGAAAACTTACAGTGGAAAATTGTTTTAAATCTCTTCTGCATTAAGTGAAAATTAGCTGCTTTTCATCTAGAAGTTAGCAATACTTACTTTTTTTAATTATTGGAAATATAGTGTAAAAACCTGTAGATAATCTTGAAATTCCTCTTACTTGACTAATCTGTTTTAATCTTTGCTTTAGAGCCCTTAATGGAAAGCTGACTGTTCAGGAAGAACAAATTGCAGAATATATCGAAAAAATTGGTGTTATGGAGGAAGAAGTGAGAAAAGTAAGTGATGTTCTTGAATTGTTGCCTAAACCAGTCAAAAAACGGAAGAAATTAATTCCTTCTTTCAAAAGGAGGAAAAAAGTCTGAGCGAAGAACAGTCATGTCTGTTACTTCAATTTGCATTGTTGGATTTTCAGCAAAAAATCTGCTTTTAAAATGGTATCATCTCAGTTGACAGATACGTGCTTAGGAGCAAAGAATGAGCAGAGAGGATCATGAGCTCACCTTAACAAATTATACAGAAAATTGGAGCTCCTAGTATAGGAGAAGTATAGGTATTAACTTGGTGGAATATGTAACTACTCTATGTAATAATCAGCTTTGCTAACTCTTTTTAGTCTATCTGCTTAAGTTTGTTCCGTGGGATTTTTTTCCTTGTCCCATAACAGTGGTTTGCTCTTGTGTTTTGAGTGGGGAAGCAAGGCATTATTATGAGAATGGTGTTGGGCTGATATTTTCAGTGAATACAAAGACTATACAAACCTCTAGTTTAGGTTTAAGACCTCTGAGTCTTACAGCTGAAATTACATTTTACTTCCTGACATTGTTGCATAATTTGAGAGATGTGAAATAAGGCTGAGTTTTTAAAAAGTGGTGTTGCCCTATTGATGTTTGTCTTCCTCTTTAGATCACTGAACTCTTCACAGTTAGTAAAAATGAACTTCATCAGTGTAAAACAGATCTGCAAATCAAGGAGAAAGAGCTAGAAGAAACACAAAAAGATCTGCAAGAAACCAAGGTTCATCTGGCTGAAGAAGAATATGTGGTTTCAGTTTTGGAAAACAATGAACAAAAACTTCATGGCACAGCTAGCGAGGTTGTCACAGTTCTTGTACCTACTGTAAAACAGCTTCTTATGTTTAGGAGTTTCATGGGCTGTTCAAGGAAATCAGTTGTTGCTAGAGCATGATGCAAGTCAGACAAGCTGAATTTAAGATAAAAAACTAGGATTAGAATGCAGGACTTTATCTGTGGTAATATTGACAGTTGACTGCTAAACATGCTGGTTGGCCTGGAACTAACTTACTTTCAGGCCAGTTTGTCATGGGGGTTCCAGTGCTTCGCATTATCAGAAGTTGTTTTGCAGAATAAGTTTTCTTTTAGAAAAAAGAAAGACTGGGTCTACAAAACAGTAAATGATATTATAGCTGAGGAACCTGGTCTAGTGGAAGATATTCCTGCCCATGGAGGATTCTGGAACTAGATAAACTTTAAGGTCTCTTCCAAGTCATTCTGTGAATTGGAGTGGAAAAATAGCAAAAAGTTTGAATATTGTTGCTCTGTCACCTCTATACTTAAGGATATGACTTTGATTGATTATAATGATCAAAACAGACTTGGTGTAGGGAGCTAGACTGCTATTTAAACTGCAAAGTGATGACATTTGTATCTTTAGACAATTTTTTCTATTTGGATTCCTGTAAGACTGAAAGGGAATGCCTGGTTTTTACATGTGGGTTGTGGAATGTTTGTGTGAGATAAATGGGTAGGGAAATAATTTATGTTGACTACAAAACCAAGAGTCTGCTATTTTTATGAATTCTAGATTATTTCAGAACTAGTACTGGAAACTTGAGTACTATATTGAAGAATGTAGTTATTGTCAAATTGTTCAGAAAAAGTTGAAATGGTCAGGAATTTTTCAGTTACTATTCTGGGATAAATGGTACCTTAATTCCTTAAATACTGAGGATGTAATTTATTAATGCTTTGGCTTCAAAACCAGAACAAATGGTCTCTAGTAAGTAACTTTTTCCCGTGTTTTAAGACCATAAATGACATAACATGAAGATTCAGAACAGTTGTAATTTGATAATGTAAGGGGAAATATCTTTCTAGAGAGAGAACTTCTCAAGCTCACAACTGTTGTTGATTTTGCTTATATGATATGTGCTTGACTTCTTGTTTAAACACTTACTAAAATAACTTTAAAATTTATAGTTGCTTAGTACAGTTGAAGAAACTACAAAAGATGTATCTGGGCTTCATGCGAAACTGGACCGTAAGAAAGCTGTTGAACAGCACAATGCTGTTGTCCAAAATACATTTGCAGTACAAATGAATGCTTTGTTCAACAAAATACAGGATTCACTTAGTGAAAACAGTTTGAAGCAGCAACAGATGTTGACATCTTACACAAATTTTATAGGTAAGTGTAATACCTGTATCAGTAAGATAGGTAAATTTTTATAGGTAAGTGTGTAATACCTGTATCAGTAGTCATCCTGAATTTTTGCAATAGTCTCAAAGACTGCTTTCTAAAATGGGTCTGTTTTAGGAAAGTGGAAGAGGCTTTATTTTAAGCAAAGTAATGATTACAGTTGCACCATTAATAATGTATCTGGGATGATCAACAGCCTTCCTGTGCTGTAAGAGACAATAAGGTCATGATCAATAAAAAAAGTTCCTATCTTACAGGAGAACTCTTAAAAAATTTGTAACTATTCTTGATTTCTTTCATAGGTGACCTCTTGTCTACCAGTTCTTCAACAGCTGATATTCTTGCATCGATTATGTCAGCAGCTTGTGCTTCTGTTAAAGAATTGGTGTCTACGGAAATTTCTCACATGTCTGAGAAAATAACACAGCATGAGAATCTATCACTGGATTGTAAAGCTGAGCTGCTGAGATTAATTGTTAGTACACCTACATACTCTTATGCTACTTAAATATATGAAACTATTCTTGACCAAAAGGGGGTTCTGTAAATATTATATAGTTCTTCTGATGCTCTTTACCTGTATCTGCTTCAGTACTTGACCATGATTATGTCCCTCCCCACTTCTTCTCCCATGTTACTACCACAAGCTGTAATGTACTATATAGCAAAAACTGTCGTAACAGAGTGCATGGATATGTATATAGATAACTTCTTACAAGTGTAGATGAAGGAACAGCTATATTATTATGTTTTACTTTTTTTTTTCCTGCTGTTCCTAGGAGGAACATGCAACGGGTTTAGGAAGAGCGTTAAATAGCTTGACACCGCTGGTAGAATTTGTCTTGGGGTTAAACTGTCGGTTTCAGAGTAACATGACGAAATACTCTGCTGTGGCTGACCAGGTAATGCACATGACTTCTCACGTGTGTTCTATTTTATTCAACTTACAGATAACGTGTCTTTTGTTTTTCTGCAGTGTGTCAGTGTTTCCACTTCTAGTGTGTCCTTTTTGCCTTTATCCTGTCCCACAAGTTCTAACTTTTAACTCTTCCTTTCAGACTTCTTTTTCCACTTCTGAGTGTGGTAAATTTGATTGTTACCTATATTGCCATAACTGCTCACCTAAATGCCTCAGTCGAATGGTAAAACATGGATGCTTAGATCTCTATGTAACAAATATTTGATAATATGCATAATATATTCTTCACTGTATTTTAGAAATCTAAAAAAAAAAAAATCAACTTAGACAAGTCTTACCACTCCTATTTTTTTTTTCTGCTGTCATACCAAACTTTTTCTGTAGTTACTTTGATTCCTGGGGAATGCGATGCTTTATCTTGTAAACAACACTGCACTTATTAAAGTCCTTTGCAACTTTACTCTTTCATTTTCTTTTTTTTTTTCCCCATTTTGTAAAAAACAAATCTTTGTTTCTGGTGACTGGAAAATTTTCCCCTTCTGTCAGTTACAGCTCATGTGAAATCAACTCCCCTTGTCTAAAAGCTTTTTATTGGTTTTCAGACTTCAGCAGCAAGTAGTCCATGGCTTACCAGCCACCTCTTTCTGTTCCTTGTCTGCTTTTCTGTTTTGTCAACCTTGCATGTCAGATTTTGTGTTTGGAATAGCCCCCACCAAGTTCCAATCTCAAACTTCGGATTGTTCCAAGTGTTATTTTCTGCCTTATTAATGCCTTTTGACAATTTGCTTGGGGTAGAGTTTGTTTCTATATCAATTATGCTAGGGAAAAGTATCCATTTCTTAAACTAAATATCTAACTCTAAATATTTTTTTTCAAGATGGAGGGCCATAAAAGGGAAATGGATACCTTCTTTGGAGATCTTTCTCTCACTCTGAAAAAAATACGTGAAGAAGTGGACAGTGGTTTTGCTGAGCTTCAGCATAATTGTGATAATTTAAAAGAAGAAGTGGAAATGACGAGGTTGGCACATGCAAAGGTATCCTCAGAGAAAGAAGAAATCCTAGCACCATGTGATTGCTTGCTTTGATTTAAACTCTTTGTAGTAGTAAACCATTATATTTATATTAGGACAATAACTAGATCTTTTCTGACAGACACTCTTTTCAGGTTTTGTTAGTCTGCTTTAAGTGGTTAATGTAGGAGGGTAACAAAAAAGACTTCCCCCTGCTGTGAGCTTGTCTAGTATATGTGTTAACCTATATCTCCAAATGCAAAGTGTCTTTATCTTGGTTACCCAAAAATTGTACCTTCTGCTTTAGAACTGCAAAACTTTTATCTGCTGCACTTTTAATACAGGCATTCAAGTACCCTTTAAGAATGTTAAAAAGTGAAACAGTAAAATTTATGGCATTTTTCTTAATAGAGAACAGCCGAGTTCATGTCCTCACTGCAAAGCCAGCTTGACATGTTTGCTCAGGAGACTCAGGAGAACTTAACTAATGTACTCACGAAAAATGGAAGCTTGAAGACCACCATCACTGCTATGCAAGAACATGTTCACTTGTAAGGAGCAGATTATTTTTGCTGTACACTGATGCAAGATAAAACTATACATGAAGAGAAGTTCAAAATTAGATGCTCTTCATATTTATATATAAAGTCTTTTGAACAAGGTCTGTGTGTTAGAGCTGAGTTCTGCCACAGAGTGTAGATCATAGCTTTCTCTGGGATCATCTTTCCCCAGAGTAAACTAGCTCTACAATGCTTTTCCTCAGACTTCTCTCCTGAGAATGTTGCAGATAAGAGACTGTCATTTTGGGAGCAATATTCTGGTGAATGTCCCTCAGTGTCTGGACTTGAGAACTTCGTATCATAAAAGCTTGAAATATAATAATGCATCTATTGCAGCATGCTTCAGTCAACTGTAGACTGAACAACTAAGGTCTTGCCAGTTGCTGTTTTTAGGTAGTGGTTGGGGTTTTTTGTTTCTAGCTTGGGTTTTTAGTTTGGTGGGGGTTTTGTTTGGTTTTTAACAAACCTATGATCCTACTGCAACATAAATTTACTAAAAGAGCAACAAGGTTATAATTAACTGCTTTGATAGAATTGTACTATTTCACTATTGTGATAAAATCTACCTTTCAAAATTTCTGAACTCTTACAAATATGTTTTTGCAGAAAAACTACAGACCTAGTCAGCAGTACAAATTCCAACCATGGCAAATGTACTGCATCTCTGGATAATTTCTCTCAAGAGCTCAGGGGCATAAATGCTGAAAACAAGATGATGCTGGAAGAATCCAGTGACCACTGTCAACATCTTCTCAGCAATCTCAAGGGTGTGTCTCAGGACACCAAAACCTGGTGTGAATTTACAACTGCTCAGATGGTCAACTTTACTGATCAGCAGCTATTGTCCTTCAGTGATGAGAAACAGCAGTTTCAGTGTTTACAAAAGGTACTTATAATAATTTGTGATCTAATGCAAAATTGAGACAAACTTTTACTTCAGAATTTGTAAGGGGGAAAGAAGTTCTCAGTTACAGTCAGAAGAAAATTGTGGCTGTCTCTATCACAGCAGACTCATGTTACTGAGCTTAGATGCAATGACAAGAAATAAAAAACTTAAATGAAGAGGAAGACTTTGGACTAAAAGTGCAAATAACCTCAAAAAATTAATGCCATGCTGCTAACTTGCATTTTCATCATCTTGGTAGTATATATCTCTAATTCTAAAGCTTTTGAGTTGGAAGGGACCCAGAAGGATCACTGAGTCCTTAACTCTTAACTTTGAAAATATTTGCAGTCTCAAGATACCTCTGTATCTGTTGTACCTGCTCAACACTTCAGAAGTTTCGTTTCAGTGGGAATGGCTGAAAATGCATATTTTCCTCTTCCTCCTACAAATTCATAAAGCTTCCAGTGCTTTTAGGATGTTCACTTCCAGTTGAATATTGTAATCCTGCAGGGTTGTGCATAGAAGCATGAGGGGTCTGATCAGAATTAGATGGCATCATCTTTATGAGTAGTTTTCTAAAATGATCATACTTTCTAAGAAACTGACTGTCTTGTGAAGACAGTTCTCAAAATGAGAGTTTAAAACTGGCACTGAAACTTCTCAATTTGAGGTCTCAGTTGTTTCGTTTCAGATCATTTCACTAATCATGCACTGCATCTTAGAAAAGATGCCGTAATCTTACCTTTCCTGTTAACTTGGTGTTTTTAGCTGGGTTGTTTTTTTGTTTCATTTTCAGAAAAGTGAAGAACACTGTGATAAAACAATAGCTGAAATTGCTGACCATAGTAGTAGACAAGTGGCTGCTGAGGGGAAGGTACTCAATGGCTTTCTTGATCAGATAAAGGCGGATAAAGAGATACTTCTGGAGCAGAAGCTGGCACTTAGCAACGAAGTACAGCATGGACTAACTCAGGTTAATGGTTTCCTGCAAGAGGATCTGAAAGTGGATATTCCAACAGGTATTTAAAGTAGGTCAGGAACAGAAGGTCTTGCAGAAAGCAATTTGAGTTCCAGAATTTTTAAGTGAATGTTAATGGGGACATAATATAACTGACAGCCTTACACCTTTTTTTAAAATGTATGCAAAGAATGGTGACTGAATGAAACATGATTTCTATATTGAGTGAATGTAAAATTGAGGATCTGAAATTAAAGCAAATGCTGAAAGCTTTTAATAGTGTACACTGATGAAAGACGATCTTCATTAAAGGGACAACTCCACAGAGAAGAGACTACTTCTATCCAGTCACACTTGTGAGAACAGAGCCACGGGAACTTCTACTGGAACAATTAAGGCAAAAGCAATGTAAGCTTGATGCAATGCTAAGCGGCATGACAAAGGAGGTGGAGGATAATACAGGTCAGGTATGTATATGAACAGCAAATGAGGCTCTTGGTTGTAGATTTCATATCTTTTGAGGTTTTTAATGCCATTGTAGAGAGTTGACTAGCGTCCCAGAGCTGTTGCAGCCTTTGTTTTACAGTGTACTTGGAGTCAAGTATGCTCAGCTTTTGATAAAAGCATTCTCTTATTGAAAACCAAGCAAGAATATTAATAATTTATTTTTATTTCTGTTTTTCAAAAATAGAAGTTCTATGTCTTTTATAGATCTGATCATGCTTAGTACATGAGGAAATGGAGACATTAAATACACTTTTCTAAAAAACTTCTGTTTTAGGACCTGTTGGAAGAGGAGGGAGGGTTGCAAGAACCCAATGAAAGCCTTGCTAACGACAAATGCTTAGTGGATACAAATGTATACTGCCACACAAATGGTGGCATCCCTTTTTTCCAGGTAAATTCCACAGATATTCAAAACGGCTGTGTATTTAAGAATGAAGAAAAATATTTTCCATAATAATGCTGTAGTTTCAAGTCACTTCTTGTAATTTAGTGTAGTCTCACAGCTTCTTTAAATCCTGTAGAATACACTTTGCTAAACTTGAGCTAAAATCACAGCAAATTCTGATGACAGTTAATGCTAGGTAAAATAATGCAAATTTCTGACAAACTGAATGGGCAGTTGAAAATTCAGCAAATAATCCTGCATGAAAAAAATTGTCCTAACTTGCTAGACAAACACATGTGTGTTAATGGAAAAGTCAAAATTGTGTGGAGGGTTTTTTAGCTTTTTACTTGCTGCTGACCCTTTTGCTTGAGCAATGTATCAGTGTAAACTCCTTGGTATATTTGTCTAGGGGTTGGCTTGCTGGGGTAGTATGTTTTCTTGTTGCAGATCCTTTAAAGGAGCTGCTGAGCTTCTGTGTGTCTGCAGTAAATCTCTTTAGTAAATGCAATATATTAGGAACCTTTTTCAGGAGTTCTACCAGCTTTTTTTTCTCAGAATGCTGTGTGCTGCACTGTACATGAGCAAGGAGTCTTTTCTTTGTATTTCTCTTAACATTGGGTGTTCTGTTTAAATCCCAGCAGAGAAGTCGTCGCAAAAAGGGCAAAGAGAACAGGTCTGCAGCTACTGTGGAGAACAAAATGGAGGACACAACAGAAGAGCTTCTTCATGAATCCAAGCATCCTTTAAGATTGCTGAACTAAGATATATCTATTGCAGATCCCTGTTTTTAAAATTTTTATCTCATTGTCTTACTGAGCCATGAAGTTTTTGGTTATTCTTGGTCTCTCTTTATGTAGTGATATATTGATGCAAAGTTGAACCAAAAGATTGACCTGCTATATGTCATGCTAGATGTCCCATTTTTATGTGCTGTGCTGATAGCTTGCAAAGTATTAAGGAAAAAAACCCCTGCACATTATGGTGCTATTATGTTAAATATACTTCTGTGTTGTCAAGTAAAATATCATTTTCTTTTTCTCAGTGGATTTAAAACACAAGAAAGAGGGATGTTGAAATATGCTTTGTCAGCATTATCAGCTACCATTTTGCATATGAATGAACTGTAAATAAGTGTTCTGGTTTTGTACCTGCTTTTTAATCCAGTTGTTCTCTTTGATACTTCAAATAAATTTTGATATATGGAAAACAAATGTATAAACACCTCAGTGAAACAAAATTACCTGACTTTCTTATATTGTCATAATATAAGAATAATATATTTAATTTAGCTAAAAGATTAGCAACTCTGTCTTAAGTCTTGTGCTGTCAGAAAAGGATTGTTCTCTCTCTCTTGTTTCATAATAGACAATAGCTTTATTTCAGTGCCTCTTCACTCTGTGAAAGCTATTCTCACTGCTGAATCTTGGGCATTTTGTTTGTTTGAACCCCACTGTTCTTATCTTTCTTTTAACCTGCAGCTGTGAGGTGTTGGCTGGGGTACAATGTCAACCAGAGTTTTTGTATCATAGACTGGCAGCATTTCTGGTGAGATCTAGATACTGAATATTAAAATGTGCAAACTTGGTTACAAATGCAGCTTCTGTGTTGTATAATAACAGGGAATTTCCACTAATTTACAGTAGCAGTTTGACCAGCTGCTGTTTTCATGCTTCCTACATGGAAATTTGAAGAAAACTTCAAGCTACAAAGAAGTAGATGAATAGGATATGATGGAAATAGGGAGAGACGCTGGAACGCAACTGTTATTTACATTGAAGCACTATTGGGTAAGGTCCAAACATGATTTAAGAAATTGTTCTCTTTTCTATATCCAGCTTGACAGGCTTAAACCTGCACTCAAGTTAAGTTTCTTCAAATCTGTGATCCATGTATTTATTTGTCTGTGAGACAGCATACCTTGGACACCATTTGGACAGCACATTACAGTCCTAGTGCTAGAGAGAGAAAGATCACTTCAAGTATATGCTTCCACTGATTCTCTGAACTCTAGCATGAGAGAAACCCTTAGGCACTTCTGTTTGTCTGAAACATCTGTCTTGCCTCATATTTGTCTTTTGCTGCTGTGGGCAAAGTTAATTGCTTTCTGACAGCCCAATAGGAGGAAATACATTAATTCCCTTTCAAATGCATAAGAAACACAAATATGGTTTTGTTTTGGGGTTTAATTGGCAGGGGGAAGTGTTATATCCTCTTAGTACTCATAGAACAAATTCTCTTGCTATAAGGGGCTTGAAACACCAGAGGCTGGGGATTGTCTCCTTCAGCACGTGCTTGGTCTATTGTCAAATTCTGGCACCAAAAACTTCATGGGCTTAATTCTCTGGGGCCTAGGATACATTTTCTTGCACCATGGGCCTGTTAACACTGACTAGATATTAGCACAATCTTCCACAGTGGATCAAGAAATCATTTATTAACTAAAATTCAACCTGAAGTGTTCATCCTACAGCTATATGGAAGGGCCCAAACCAGAGGGGGAGAGAGGCTTGTGCAAGCCTTTCACCCTACTACATTTTCCCTATGGAGTTCACAGAATTGGTATGAACAAACTGGAATAGCCCATACTTGAGGAGACTTCCTTCCCCAAAATCATGACAGGTTTTGTTCTTCCCATCCTTATCCTCTTTGAAACTGTCTCCTCTACTTTGGGTGTTTGGTTCCCTTACGCACAGGCTCCTCTCCTTAACAACTCTATGAATTTTGGGATCTGCTTGCCCACCTTCTCTTTTTCTAAAGCAGCCCTCAAAGTCACGTTGTCTTTTGTTTGCAATACTGGCAATGATCTGTTGATCATTGTTTTGCTGGCCTAGGTATCCAGAGGTCACACCAGAAAGCTGAGTCGGATGAAAAGTCCATATGTAGAACACGTCCTGGCCTCTCTGTCCGTGCCTCCTCTCCCACTAGATGGCCCTAACACTAAAGGTTGGTCTGAGCTCAGATACTCTTGCTAACCAGGACCTGGAAATAAGGATTTTTCCAAGCTTTCTATCAAGCATCTGTTGAAGAACATGTTTCAAAAAATATCGAACTTATGCTTCCACATGGAGAATTCCATATTCAAACTTTGATAAGGGGTTGTTTTATGAAGAGCTGTGTTTGTGAAAAAGAGGATCCAGCGTATGTCTCAAGCTTTGCTGCAGGGCCAATAGACACTCTTGGTAACTAAATTCTTGTCCTGGCCTGGTTTCTGGGTTCCCTACCACATGGGCATTGCTCAAAGTCAAAAACAGAAAGCAACGCTTACTGGTTTTGGTATGTTGTATGATGTATGATAGAAAGAGAAAAGGAGTGCAGGAAAAATAAAGCAAAAATTGTTCCTTTTATGCAGTCAGTTGAATTGTAGGTCTAATCCAGAGGGGAAAAGTGGCACAGACTAGTGTACATGGGGGTTTGATTTTATCCTGGTATAAGGCATCCTTTACAAAAGGAAATATGAAGCCATTTCCACAGAGTAATAAGCAAGGTCTAATCCCTGACTGACTTAATCCAGCTGAGCATGAGGGAGAGTTGTAATGACTGGGGTTGTAATATATGACCATGTTCTGATTAACCTGATGAGTGTTTTTTAGATTCTAAATTAGTGGCTAAGTGAGACAGCTCTTGATTTAATAAAAAACTTACATAGAATGAATGCAATGTAGGGAAATGAAATAAGGAAAAATATGTTTAAATGCATGTAAAGGGGGAAATACGGAGAGAGCAGTAAGAGGGCCACAAGAAGCACAGATAATTAAAGTCATGAGCTTGCTTTTCAAGTGAAAAAATGAGCAGTCAGGAGGAAATGGAGGAAAGGAAACTTCCTGCTTCCTCCTGGAAACTGGGGAGCTGGGGCACTTGCTGCATCAGAGTTGTTGGGGGTTGCAATGTTTATTTGAAGAGAGAGGAAGACTAAGCTGACTGGCTGCTATTGATGGCTGCCTTTATTTTGAGTATCAAACAATTCCGTGAGGCTACAGAGTGGTGGAGAAGGTGCATAATTGCTAGACTGCTTTTCTTTTTTCTGTTAGGTGTCAGTCACCATTGCAATTAGCTGTTAAATAGGCAGAGGAAACAAGAGGAAGCCTTTAACTCTTTGGAGTGATAAAAGAAAAAATAAAGCTAGAAAGAGCTGGAAAAATAGTTTAACATTCCTTTTCCATCAAAAGGAGATTAAAGGGAGAAAAAGGAAGAGTTCTAATGTTTGAGAACATTAAAACCAGAAAAATAAATATACTTACTAACTCTATATTTAGAAGTTATACATTTTAAACAAGTGTTTACAACCATTTGACTACTATTTTTTTTCTTTCCCTGTTGCTAACTACTTTTTATGACAGAGGGCAATGTTCTTTAAACTGTACGCCCACCCGTGCAGTTACTTTATAAAGTTAAATGACAATAAATCATGCTAGGCCTTGCATTAGTAGGCTTTAAGTGACGTGGTACTATAGGTGAGATGTAGACCACCTGGCAAAGTAGGTTGTTCTTGCAGGTTGAACACAAACTCCATCTACAGCAACATTGCTATATAGCTCAGTCTTAAAAATGTTAGAAGTACGAGCACAGTGATTGCAGCAAAGGGAATGTTTAAATCCCTACATTCAGAATACTTCTCAAATCATCTTTGGCTCCCTAGAAAAGGGTCTATCTAACAAAAGGAGGGAACACGTTACAGCTATGCAAGCGCTCTTCAGACAGATAAAAAGGAGCAAATCCTTTGTCTAGCAGTCCCTCCTCAGAGAAGAGGTTAGAAACAGGCTGCCATTTTTATATGAGGTCTGAAAATTGTTCCATATTTCCAACTTTGTAAAACTTTGAGACAATTCAGTTTTCAGGTGGCACAAAGTTCAATTTTGTAAAATAATGGAGATTAACTGGATTGCTTTCTTTTTCTGCAAAATATTAAACCTATATAAATGTTCCCTTGACTTCCTTAGTTATACTGAAATGCTGTTGTGACCCTTGCTCTATTCCCAATTTAAACATTGTAATTCAAAGAATGAGGCACAATAACTAAAACTTTGAACTTGACTAGTGCATTTCCTTTATTAAAAATTATCAAGTAAAGAGATGAAATAAGCAAAAATATCGCATAAAAGTATATTAGATTCCTTCATAGCTTTTCAGTTCTTGTTGACATATTTTTTATTATACATAGTTTTTATTACAGTTTTATTCTGACAATGTCCATAGCACTAAAACTACTATGTGAAGATTTTTTTTCTTTTGATAAAGAATTGTATTTTCATTGGCAGAAGTTAATTTAAAAAAAAAAAATTCCTAATTAACAATGTTATTTAAAGTGAAAAATAACAATTAGCAGAAAAGACTATATGCTCTTTTACCATTTTTAAGACAAATTAAATACATGGTAAGACAATTCTGTTCCTCCTCATCCATTAAAGTAATAATATTGAATGCTGCTTTTCTGAGAATTGATTTCCACACCGTACAAGTCCAGTTCCTAATTCTGCTGCAGTCACTTGATTTATAGTAAAGTAATAAGATGAAGGATCAGAATCTCCATTTTCCAAACTACACATTGACAATGATGCTTAAAAAAAACAAAGAACAATTTAAGACCCTTTTTGGTCTCTATGGCCAAAATATTTCAGATTTCATGGTGTTTGGAAGGGTTTGCCTGGGCAAGCCTGGAGGTTGTTTTCATCCCTTGTTCTGTATGTTCTTCCACTTCAAGCATACCTGCTTCCCCTACTTTGTTAAAGTGAATTTGGGATCTTTCAGAAGAGGTGGGATGTTATTCTGTGTTAAAAGACCCAATGTCAGTTGAAGCTGGCACTGACTGCAGTGGCCACTGTAGAATGGCAGTGTCCTTAGGCATAGTGTGTATCACAGGAGGAGGAACTTTTTAAATTTCCAGTGGCACAGATGGCACAGATATCCCCTGTCTTCTGCTACATCTTGCTGAATCTGAGCACCACTGCTCCTGCTTTGAAAGTAAAAACTTGTAAATGTGTTTCTAAGGGAATAAATTACAATTTGGGGGGAGTTGAGCGTTTTGGGGTTTTTTGTTTGTTTGCGTGTTTGTTGTGGGAGGTTTTTTGTTTGGGCTTTTTTGATTGTTTTGTTTTGTTTTTTGGCACAGAAGAAATTAAGTAACCCCTGTTATATATAGGTTGTTTGGGGAAACTGTTTTTTCACATTTCAATTAGCTTCCCCTAAACCTCAAACTAAAACCTTAGAGGCATTGTCATTATGTTCAGAAGGTAAAGGAAACACAGACATGAATCACTTATCATTTGTTATAGCCACCATTTTCTATTACTTAATTAAAATATGACATTAATTTCAAAACCATTCAGCTATAGATACGTATTTAAGTGGTTATAATATAAAAATGATAGGCGCCAAAATTTTGTTCATTTACTCTAACAGTTTATTTTAGGAAACTCAGTCCAACAGGATGAACCTTGAATATACAGATTAATGCAAGGAAGGAAATTTTATTATGTCTGTTAGTTAATATAGAAGCCAATCTTATTAATCATGGATTTACAGAGGGCTGTTTTATTAGATGTTAACCATAGCTTATGTTGACAATTGATTTTCATTGTAGGACAACTAAATTTATTATTTGTAAAAAGATAAAGATAATTAAATTGACTTTGTAAAGGTTGCTATCATAAATGTTAGTACCTGTGAATAGCAAACATAAAACTGCCTTAGCAGCAAAAATTCATTTAAGTGATAGGTGCGTTCTTTTCCATTACATTTAATAGTCCTTGAACATTTTTAGCCTCCATTTTATTTTCCACACTTTACACCTACTGCTGTGAAAAACTGTTTGGGTTAGAACCTCACTTTCAGCTTAGTTTCTTTAAAATAAACCAGGATCAAAACATTTTTAAAACTATAGAAGTAAAACAAAACAAAATAAAGCATTAAATACAAATGTATTATGCAATGGAGTTTTGTCCTGTCATTTCTCATGTCTGTCATTAAATTATTCAGACTATATTGAAAAATATGTTCGACATACAATAAAATCTGACACCTAGGGAGTTTTACTAATTAAAAAGAGTATTTATTAAGGAAGTTAATTTGGACCTTGCAAAAATGAGAATACCTGGAACATATTTAACCTTTTTAAATTGTATTGTTTTTATGGTATGTGTCTCTCCATCCCTGAATACCATCTATCCATCAGGGCACAATCTTTTGAAAGTGTGGAGGAATACAGCAAATGTTACAGACCTTAGGAAAAGCACCTAAAGGAATATCTTCAAACCTAGTGACAGTACATTCCTGAGCTTTGACAATGTGGGAACTGTACAGTACAAATGTGATTCTATCGGAATGCTCACAATATATATAATATTAATCTTTGCTTTCTAGTTGCAATTTGCCACAACATGACAGGTTTGTAACTTGTTATTGCTCCTTTGGTGTTTTGGACCTGTAATGAAAGGAAAGAGGGAGTACTTCAGGAAGATGTTCTAAACTATGGGAGACTGAATATTTGAGAAGTTGAGATTTTTCAATGAAATACAGCTCTCTGGAGGATCTTTGTATTATTAAAGCTAATTGAGATTAGTTCTTTGACAGTTTTGCAGCTTGTGGAAAGAAGGGTTAGCTAGTTGTCAGAATACGGAGGAAGTGAGCAGCACATCACAAGAAGTACAATTTACCAGAGATGTCAGGCTGCTGGGCTGCAACATAGATGCTGACCCAGTGTGTCTGTTATATTCAGTTCATAACATGGCAAATAGGTTAGTGCCTAGAGCAAAAAACACTGAAATTCTTTGTAACTTGAATTGATGGCCGATATCCCTGTGGCACTGTTACTGGTGCAGCTTTCTCTGACAGAAGAGCTAGAAAACATTTTCAGCCCACTGTATTTTGGATGCTTTGTTGTTCTTGGACAGACACTCCTGGTGATTTGACCCCAAATCTTGCACTGCCAGGGCCCAAGTATTACAGAGAAATTCCTCATTTCTGTGGCATTCCTGTTGTGTGAACAGCCACAGAAATCCAGTCAAAAGTGAGTACCCACTCTGAGTGACAGCGAGAAGGATGCAAACACATGGGTGCTGGCAATTCATGCGGCCATTCTTTGAGGGCTGCCTACCTGACCTGTCAACAAAAGCTACTGTCAAGGCACAGTTTACCTTTCTCTTCCTATGCCACCACAGTTTGGATCTTGTATTCATGGAGCTGCAACTATTTCTACTTGTGTTTTGTGTGCTGAGGGGCCCAGTCTTAAACCCATATGTAGTTCTGTGCAAGAGAAGATGGCGTTTAATCCTCACCACCTCTTCAACAGCCATGGATAATTTTGATGGAGCTCAGAAGTCCAGGTGAAGTTTTTCAGACATTGTCATCTTGTGGTCAATGGCCTGAATTCTGCCTTCCTCTGTTTATTCAGGCACCTACATGCAGCTACCTAGATCAGAACCTTGTCATACCATGCTCTCTCCAGTGTGAGGGAGACAGACAGGAACCTCATAGGATGTTTTGTTGCTAGGTGCCCTATGTGTTTCTCTCCATCCACCACACAGGAACCTAAGAAGGTAGTGATTTTAACTTGGGTGCTACAAGCACATAGCTGAATCTGGGATAAGCATCACTCCCTTTAAATTTTCCTATTGTGATTTTTTCTTTTAATGTTAAAGACTTTTATTGAAACATAAATTACAGATGCCTTGGCTGAATTTTGACTCTTCGCAGCTACCTCATGCTGTCCTGTTAGCCACTTTCAGGTTGTCATAAAAGGCACTTCCTGATTCTCTGTGAGTGCATTTGTAGTGAAGGTGCTGAAGCCTTTACAAGAACCTAATATTGTCTGGTTTTAATACATTACTTAATCTGCTCAGGACTAAGCCAAGTCAGAATCATTCTTCAGGCAGTTTCCATTTTGATGTAGTATTTACCTTAAATGAAAGTCCATGATCCTGTTCAAAGACATGATTTCCCCTCTCTCCTTGGCTGTCATTGAAGTCAGATAACAGGAAGAGACATTAAGATAACTGCCACTTATTTGGATTTCACTGAAGCTTCCAGGCAGAAATGGGGATGCCAGCCAGAGCCAAATCAATTCATTTGGATGATTTGCTGATTATCTATGTTAGTTACTCCCTGACTATCTTACCTGTTGTCCAGAACTAGCTCTTTGCTTTTGGTCTTAGGTTGGCTGTTTGTTTTAACCTATAATTTCTAGGGAATATTCTGCATCATGAGAAGTGCACCCCAGTCTGTAGGCATAAGAATAATTGGCACTGGAAAAACTGAGGTTTGGTATTTTAATAACTGATTGTCAGAAAAAAAGCTTGATCATAGTTTTTCATGGGTGCATCTTAACTTGTTAGTGAAACAGGGTTAACAAAGTGGCCTTTAATAGCTCCTTTCAAGACCCTGGCTTGAACATTTGGATCACTGCTTTTGCATTACAGTTAATGCTTAAATTATGGAAGATTCCAAGAACCCTCCCATCAATGCATACTGAAAAGTGCACTAAGCAGATCATACCTGTAGAAGAACTTAGTCCAAAAAACCGGTCAGGGAGCAGGTGAACAAACACAAAGAGGCACTAATGTGGTGACATTAACTCCAGTAGCAGCACATTGTGTCAAAGGTGGGTGTCCAGGCCCCCAATTTCCAGTCCAGAGTTGCTGAGCCAGAGCCTTCCCATCTGGCAGCACAGTGCTACTGCAATCACTGCTGCATCCCTCGCTGGGAGTCCATGCTCTCCATTCCAGTAGCACCCAGACAAAAACCCAAAATGAATGCTGCTCCTAACACTACTTGAATGTAAGCTTTCCTGCCAGAGAGTCTACTGTCATACAAGATGATGAACTATAGCAAAGTTTAGGAAATTTGAGTCAATAACATTGAGGTGCTTAATTTAAAATATTGTGTGATGGTTAGATTGTGCAGTCTGATCTTCTCCTTCCTGCAAACACACTGTCTGAAACATTCTTCAAAATCCAAGAAAATGTTCTGTACTTTGGGGCTTCTGGTGACAAAGAGAAAATGAAGCCTCTGAATTTGATCCTCTTGCATTGTCATTACTTTTCAAGTGAAGCGGGCCCTCAGCCAACTGACTGTTTTCTTGCTTTTAACCACATGCATTTTAACAATATGATGTAGATAAACTTATACAGCTTTCTCAAAAATAGAAATAAATCACTTCAGTCTATTCATTTCCATGCCTGAATGATTTTTTCTGCAGTAACTAAGGCAGTTACACACAGTCTGATCTAATGCAGGAGAAGCTTGGAAGCAAAGCTATGATCGAAGCGAGATATTGTCAATTTAAATGATGAAAGAAAGACACCTTAATGATAAAGCAATACAGATGAAATCAGATGACACATTTTCCAGCCAAACACAGAACAAGAAATGAAAGCAACTCATGATACTATCAGAATCATGGGCCAGTTTTCCCTCCCTCATGGACTGGAGCAACTGGTGCAGCCTGTGGGGAGAGGCTCTCTGCCCAGACAACAGTGGCAGCCACAGGGCCAGCTTGCTCACTGTCTCACCAGCCTGCCCTCCTTTCCTTTGTCACCAGCTGCCATCCTCTCCTTTCTGTGTGTGCATGTACAGCTCTGCTCATTTTGCTTGTCAGTAAGGACAAACTGAGAAGTCTGAGGAGAGACTGATAAACCAGCAATTACAGACCAAAGTCAACAAGAAGAGATGGCACCATGCTGTCCGGTGGGAGCATTTGTTCAGTGAGGGGAGAGAGCTCCAGGAGCAGATACAACTTTCACAGCACAGATAACAGGTTTCCTCTTGACATTAGTCCCCAACAATTTATCCAACCTGTAATATCTGCAAAATCAAACTTTTGGCTGGGCCAATAAACCTAGCCATGCTGAAGCCTTAAAATATCCTGTTTCAGTCCTACACTTACACTTTGCTGTAAATATCATGTTATAATATCAGCTGGATCAGATCTGATAAAAGCGTCCAAAGAGGAATTCAAAAGTGTTGGAGTCAATTTTTGGCTTACAGATTATATTTTTTAAACTTACAGGCATCTATTGACATCTGTGCATCTTGTTAGGAAAGGAGCATTAGAGCTGCTTTACTAACACAGGTCATTAACTCCAATGTCTTCTTCCTGTCAGTGACCAAAAGAGGTTACTGAGGGGAACTGTGTGAGAAACAGGCACCAGTAGAGAAATCCTTTCCTGCCTTCATCAAACGGCAATGTAAGGGCTTCCTGAGCCAAATGGTGTGGAGTAAGCTACTGTGTTTAATACTCATCAATGTACCTATCTTCCATTAATTTATCTTCTCTTTTTCTGAACCCCTTTGTATTTTTGGCATCCAGTGCTTCCCATGGCAACAAACTCCACAATTTAATTATGTGCTGTGTGAAAAAGTACTTCCTTTTGTTTGTTTTAAACCTACTCGAACAGAATTACAGGATGCACAACAGAATTGCATGGGCAGCCTTAAGTGGGAAGATAATGTGCAATGACAATGGAAAATCAGTCTCAGCACAGAGAACTGGAAAACGGCTTTGTTTTTGCTTTACTCTGACCACCAGTACAAGGTTAGTTAGTACTTCCTATCGCTCTTCTCCCTGTCATAAATAAGCCAATTTACCTGATTAGTGTGAGGAGTTAGAAAACAATCTGAGCTCCCTACAGAAAATGGCAATGTTTGTTAGAAAGAGCAGGTCCAAGGTCTTCCTTTTTCTCTTAGGGCGGAAAATGTGTGTGGACTGCTGTGCTGAGCAAGGAGGGCCTCTGATTTTGCATCTGAATTTTCTAGGTGATGTGACAGTTAAAAATGTCAGTATGATTTGGGGTTCTTATGGAGACACACCACAGGGAGAGAGCAAGTGAATTTCTCTTCTTGGAACTGACATGCACTAGCATCTGGAAAAGGTGAGTGCAGTTCCCTGCACCTCGTTACCAGGAAGCCAAGCGGAGGAAATTCAGAGAAAAAGAGCCAACTGTAGGTATATGCTTGGAAGAACTGCCTGATGAGAAAAAGTACAAAGAGCCGACAGCATAGAGTTTGCTAACCAAGGCTTAGGGAGTAAAGTGACATAATAACTGTCAATTAAAGTTTTAAGTGTAAACTTTCAGGAATCAGAGGAACTAGATTAGTGTGCAACAAGAGAGTAGCCTAAGTAATGACAGGCTTAACAGAAAGAAAACGTAACATCAATACTTTGTCACAGCTTTGCCCCATGCCTCAATATTTCATGCTTGCCAGGAGCACACAGGTTATGATGTTCTCACCCAGCAGAGAGAAATGTAGACACAAAGTCATCAGTGCCACTGCCCTCACTATGAAGAGAGTCTTGAGCTACCTACTCATGGCACAGGAAGAAGGCACAGTGGGTGCCACTGAAGTTGTTGCTTGTATGTCAGAAGACATACAAGCAACAGTTCTGTTACTTGTATTCAGAAGTACTATTCATGTCCCATTCACACTACTGTGTGGCAAAGCTGGCAGGACCTTGGTTCAGGTGTTATGTGGAGTCTAAGTTGGGGTGTAGGCAGATATGCAATGACTGATCCTGTTTGAGCTTTATTCATAGCCTCTGTGTATTCCTAAGGAACTATTCATGTCATGAAAGCCACAGTGAAACTGGTATGTTCAAAGCCCATATGTGAACTAAATATGAAGAAAATGCAACAGGCAAAAATGAAAGTGCATTGGACTGCAACAGTTTCAACTGCAGCAGAATTTGAGGAGCATGCACTGCGTGGCAGACCTGGCCAACACAACTTCCTTCTGCTGTTTTCTGGGATTTTATGGTTATCTACAGCATCCTGACTCTTTAGGAATTTACCCTTAAATGATACAGACAGAGGCTTTGGAAGGCTGTGGTGCTCTCTCCCAAACAAACCCATTTATCTATAGAACACACTTATCCTGGCTGACTGACTTTAACACACATTCTTACAGTTTAATATTTTACAGGTGTCAAATGGGTGCTATGAAGGCTACATAAAGAGCAACATCATGTCTACCAATAGACTCAGTCCTGAGGGGAAATGTAGCATAATGTAAAAGAGACAAAAACAATAGAAAAGAAGCTTGGGAACACACAGAAATTAAGTGATGCAGTGACAGCTCAGTTTAGGCACAACTTGAAATTAAACTGCATATTTATCTTCAGAAGTAGAGTGCTCTGACTATATTCTGTAATCACAGTCCAATTAAACTTACCTTTCCTTATGGTCAGATATTCAGTGCATCTGAGACTGTAGAAGACCTCCTTTCTTCAAGACAAATCTCCTAGAAGGTCTCACATAATGGCAAAAGTCAAGAATTTTGTCAGATTGTCAGATATTCTTCGAAGGATAAATGTGAGTTACCTCTACCTTCAGTTTTCATTGATCATATAATGTTAATTAATCCTAAAACATTAATTTGTATAACCTTTTTAAGAAAACTGCTCAAAATGTATGTATTTCACAAAGAGAGATCACACAAATTTAAAACACACAACTATGCAGAGGGCAGCATAGAATCCATTCTTCTAGTAGGAAGGCATTTTTCCAGTTAATTTCTGGTACATGTTGGTAATATTATACAAGGAATAATTTTGGTAGATTATGGTTCTGTAATTAATGGGTCTCTCCCACTGTCTACAGTATCTCTGAAGTCTGTCCTGGTTAGCAGTCTGGTTTCTGCATCTTCTTTCTAAATATTCCATGTATCCAGTGAGTCTGGATAGATTTTCAAAAGCCCATTTTTGTTCCCATGCTGATTATATCTTTGGCTGTACCTTGACATGTGAAGAACCATGTGGTTCTTCATCTATATCACATTGGGCTCTGATGTCATGGTTTGACTTCAAGGAGACATCTGGGCTATGGTTTAGATTCTGCAACACTAAAACTTCTAGGTCTACACCTACAATTTCAGATCCCATTACAAGGATGAGGTAAGTTTATGAGATGGTCAAGCTAAGGAAGGATTCAGAAAGAGCAGCTGTTCTGAAGGTTAGTCAACCTCAGTCTTTAGAGTCTTAGGAAAGAACTGCCATGTTTTGAACACAGATTTTAGACACGTAGAGATTTTGTATTGGAATATTTATTTTCATGTCAAGCATGATTTATTTTTTGTTTTGCTTTTACCAGAAGTAGTATAATGAGTACAAGTTGTGTTGTGGTTATTGCCATCCCAGCGTATATTGTCCCAGTTTCTATTCAGGAGAAATTATATTTGGTATAAGGCACTTTGCTGTTGGCCTGACTTCATACCCATCAGAAGAACTGTACTCTCAGCTGCACAAGCATTTCCACAGGTTTCCACAACCAGCACGGCTGATGCAGAGAAGCAAAGCGTATAGCTCTGCTGTATACACAATAGCTCCAGCAAGACAAATTTCCTGACCACACTCCAGGGAAGAAAAATAAAAAAACCCAAAAACCTATGGAATAATCTCATGGAGCATGAGAAAGCCTGAAGCTTTGCAAAAGCATTCCCCTTATTTTCCGACTCTGAAAGGACTTGAACAGTGACTTGCCTTACAGGTGATTATTGCTGGAGAGGGTGAATGAAAACAGACACAGCAAAGATTAACTCAGGGTGCTCATCTATACCTTCCTCTGAGCCAGCTCGAGCTCACATCATTTTAGACATCCAGCAGTGTCCTGAGTCCCTGTCACAAAGCAGAAGTCCTCAGCAGCAGGTGACAAATAATCTCTGTGCAGCTGAAAGTGCCACTAGTGCTCTGGGACACTGAGATTTTGCCACTTTAAAGAAAGTCTGTAGTGTTGTCAGACCCAGCAGTAACTCTCCCAACACCTCTGGCATAAACTAACAGAGAATAATTGAAACTATGAGGTCCCCTGGACTCAGAAACTCGAGGCTGGGTACTGTCTGTGACTAATGCTGCTCTTTTGTCACTTGATTCTGGGCTATGCAGTTTCCACTATTAAAAAACCTCAGCTCAGGGGCAGGAGTGAGAAGAGGAGATATTTGCTGTAGGGAAGAGCTATTTTCCTTCCATTTCTGCCATTTAATGTTACTTTATGAGGTATTTCCATGTGTAACCATCAAGTCATATTTTGTCATTCTGTTACGAAAAATACATGATTTGCCTATGGAAATCATCAACTTCAATGGACTCCAAACCCATTACACGACTTCTGAATTTGTCTCTAAGGCAATTCCTCCTCTAGCTTTCTAAGCCAATTCAACCCAAGTATTTTGGCTTCTACCCATGAAAATTAAGCCTTTGAAGAGTTTCTGCACCTGAGAGTCTAGCAATCTATTTTTCAGATGAGGACAGATTTCAGATCCATCCTTCCAACCCCACTGTTAAACAACCATTAATAGTTAGCTACATGGTTATTGTAACCTTCTATATTTGGCTATTAACAGCAACTGCATGTGTATCTGGTCCAGATAAAACAAACCTATCTAGAGATTGATTTTGTGATGCCAAAATGATAAAGTTTGCTAAAAAATGTAGAGTGAATGTGTAAGCTCTGGAAAACATTAACAAAAATAACTAAGTAACACTACCTATTCATACCTAATTCCTACTGACATCAAATTTAGCAGTGTGTACTTTGGACCCACTGTTACCGTGAAAAATCTTGCTGCATGAGTCCTCTTTGAAATACACAATATCTTGTATTCTGATTACTCTAAAAAAAGAGAGGATGTTTTGTCATCACTACAGTTTAGGCAGATTCTCCATTGTCTGGTGTCTTGTTATAGTCATTTATATCAACACAGAGTGGGTGTACAGTAGCCAGCAGTCTGTGTTAGCAGCATTTTATATTCAGTTTGCACTTACGTAAATGATTGTGCAAGATGTGAGAGACAACTCAGCTCCTGGGAATTATATATGGGTTTGGGTGTAATCTTTATGTGTGCAGCCAACACATAAGAACACAGAGAAGTTTTAACATGTTACAGTTAGCATCATCCCAAATAAATATAATTAACCAAGCAGCTTTCAGTCACACTTAAAGGAAGGATTCAAAATAGCTCACTTTGGTGGCAGATATATAGGAAATATGAACCTGTAAGGAACAATATATTGGTTTGTTTTTCACAGCATTGTTCACCACATTTTCATAATGGTCAGCTAAGAAAGTCTTCAGACCAAGCAAGGGCTAGAAAAGTGCATTCCAAAAAACATTATGTAGATTAATAGCATGCGTCTTCACAATTCAGGAGAAAATGCTGGTGAATTATGTCACACTTCAGCTGAATTAAACTGGTTTAGAGATACTGGTATCACGATAATCACTGAGACAGCCCAGTCCAGAAAGAATGTGTTTATAATGCAGGGCCATGTGTTCCTTCCTTTCACCACATGTTGCATATCCCGCTTTGCAAGTCAAGGTATCCCAGAAGAGATATTAATGATATTGGGGACTACAGGAAATGGAAGCACCTTAACAATATGTTCCCCTGAGGATCTGTCATGTGCTGGCTTGGAATTCCTTGACAAGGCTCAAAAGCACCATTACTTTTCTGTAGCTTTTTTTTCCCCCTCAGAGCTGGTGACAGCATACAGGAAAAGCACTTGCTGATGGCAGCACGTCTTACACACATACATATTCAGTGCCAGGAAAGAAGAACTCTTCAAACTATCAGAAAGCTAAACCAAGCCTATGAGTGGCTTAAACATGCCTGAGGTGTCTGTGACTCTGCAGAGATTTGGGACCTTTATTTTGCCTGAATGTAAGCCACATCCCTGAGCAAAAGACCAAAGGAAAAACTGAAAAGGCAACCCCTGGCCGACTTTCTGCTGGTTGCTTTCATCTCCTGAAGTTTTCCTTGTAGGGGGGCACTGAGTATTTTCAGTGCAAAGCAAGGGTATCTAAACACCAGCAAAAAAAAAATCTGCTTTCCTCTGACTCAGTGCTCAGAAACAGCTGAACCAGTTTTGCTGAAACCTCAAACATACCCAGCATGATGCAGATTCCCTTAGGATAGAATTTTTTTTCACCTGGATGATTTAAATTTGACAAAGTCATAGAGATGTAGCTCTGCTGAGAATAATAGTTCACATGTTGTCCACCCCTTTTTAGACCAAGATTTGTCTTGTTCTGCTACATCCAATGAATGCCTTTAAGACTGACTTGCCTTAATGTTTATTAGGGTTGTAACTCATGTATTAAATCAAATCATGATGGTGAGGAGGAGGAAGATGTAAGAAGCAAATATCTAACAGATGAGTTATCTGGAAGAAGGCAGCACCAACTGACATCACCCAGCAACGTGCAGTGCCTCTGTCTGCAGCAGTCTGGCTTCCACAGCGCTAGGAAAATCAGAGATGTAAACTCCCTCCTATTTCCTCCTTGGAAGGTGTTCAAGTCTGTGGCCTCACCTCTCTTGGAAGAGTCTTGAAATATTTTCAATAGTGGGAAGGGATGGAATGGCTGCAGGCTGGATCCTCTTGGAAAGTGCCCTGTAGCATTAGGGAATGATGCTGCCGGTAGCTCACTCCAGCTGTTAAAAAATGGACTTTGCTGGATTGCTCACTAATTCTGTACAGCCAAAAGCAGTTATTGCAGCTAGGAATGATCCGTCTCTGGTGTAAATCTCCTGAAGTCTGCAGTGTCACAGAGGGTGCTATTATGGGTGAGACTCCCAGTTTAAAGAGCAGAAATCAGACAGGTACACATTAGTGATAACAGAATCCATGAGGCAAAGAAAAGTGTTCTGTGCTTCGAGACACGTTTCACTTATAGATCATGGATTGGTTTATGTATTGCCTGAAATAGCCATCCCAGCAATCAGGAATCTTCTGTTTATCAGGGTGTCTGCTGCAGGTAACCAGGGGTACGGTGGAAATATCGCTTGGCACATGTCACTGATTTTGGAAACATTATTTGCTCATTTTCTGACACTGGGAGGGGGAGAGGTGGGGGGGTGTTTTTTACTTCTTTTTCTTCTTATTATTATTTTACTTTAACGCATGGGCCTGAGGACAGGCCAGTGCAGCCCCGCGCCCTCTGTCCCCAGCCGCCCGCGCCCCCCGCGCCGTGCGCGCCCGCGGTGCCGCCGTCCAGGTGTTTCGCGTTACCGCCGCCCCGTAAAACCCGGTCACGAACACGGTGACACATAAACGCTAAATTAAAGCGGCTCTGCGCCCCCGCCCCGGGGCTGGGGGAGATGGAGACCCGACCACCCGCAGCCGGGCCGCGGAGCGGGACTGGACCCCGCAGCCCCGGCTGGCGGGAGGCTCCAGAGCCACAGCGGAGTCAGTGCCGTGCCCGCTGCCTTCGGTAATCCCCCTTCGCTCTTCGAGTCACCTGTGGAGCGCCTCGTGGAAAACTGCTCCGGGCTCCACGCACGACAAGGGCTGGAAGCGGGAGGAATTAGGCTCAAAGCAGCCGATGAACGTGGCTGCGCCAAGCTTATGGCACAGCCCGGGGGCACCGTCCTGCGAGGCCGCCGTCCACCATCACTCATGGGGCGGCCAAGCAGTGGCCGGTGGCAGCCAGGCCCCCGCTGCTTGGGGGTCGCAGCACACTCGCACTGGCTTGCCGAGCTGCTCTGAGCTGCTCTGTCTGTCCGCCCCGCGGGCAGCCCGGTGTTTCCCCCGGCTCTGCCGTCGGGGCTGGCAGCGGGGCCGCCTGGAGCAAGGGGGGGCCCTGATTTTATTATTATTTTTCCTTGAGCTCAGAACTCCTCGAAGGCGGGGGATTTCACGGAAAGTGAAGGGGAAGAGAGGGCCCCGAAGTTATTGCACAAAATAATGAGTTCTCCAGCCGATTCCTTCGGGCTGAGTCTGTGCCAGTGCGGGGATGCACACATCCCGCCCCGCCGCCCTCCAGAAATCCCCAGATTAGCAGGAAAACTTGGGGGTATTTCAAGTGCATACCAAGGAAATTAATGTCAAAGATTTTTTTTTTTTTTTTTAATTCGGGCAAGGAGTGTATTTTCTCTCTCTCCCGAGGTTTTTCAAACAAATTGGAGAGCTTTCCAGAGGGAACCTGGAGAAGAAATAATAGAAATATTAAAGCACTGTCTTGGTTGCCCTGATCTACAGCACCTTACTTTAAATGACCATTAGACTGTAAAATCCAGTCAAAACCGCATTCATCACAAGAATATTGGTAAGAATGTATTTTATTCGAAGCTGCATTATCTCCTTCACGACAGAAACTACAAACAAAATGTATGTTCCAAGAGAAAGGGAAAAGGTTTTATTTAATCCAGAAAATAATTAAAATCTCATGTATTTTTATTGGTTTTAGTATCCAGCAGAGTGAAAATATTGAAACTCCGAGACCCCTTGCATTAAAAAGTCACAACTGTTCTATTTTATTAGTTCTGACTGTGTGAAAAAAATTATAAGGACAACATTGAAAAAATCCGGGTTTTAGAGCCCCGAATGGCCGTAAAAACAATAAAATCAACTATAAAACCTGCACTAGTGATATTAAAAAATTATGTAGTTCAATAAATGTGACATTTCATGAATGCAGATTTAATAGTCTCCAACCCGTGGAAGGAGGAAGGCTGAGGTCTAACAATTGAATTTGAAAGGGGCGGTGCTCTAGAACTGCAAAATTAAGTGCTTCATTTTTCTTGTTAGGGATTATGCAGTGGTGGTGGAATGTAATAGCTGTGCCATTAAAACTTCCTTTTAACAAGGCCTATTGCTTGTATAAAAGTCAGAAAAGAATAATCTCTTCCTCTATTTATTTGTTTTCCAATAATACAGCAAAACTTTTTTTTTTCTTTTCGCATAAACTTGTTCTCAAGATTTTGAATCGACAGCTTGTAAAATATTGTGGAGGCCCTCCATTCTGCTGCCTCGTATCATGCACGTCGTTATTCCAGAGGGCAACGGGTCATCGGTTTACTGTACATTTATTAAGTAAATCAAGCTGCAAATCCAACACTTCCAGATGAAAACATTAACTAAACCCCTTGGAAAGAGCAATGCCTGGGAGACTGAGCACACAGAGAAAAAATAATCAAAACTGTCAGCTCACTTTACGTGTATCTGATATTTACAAGACACAAGACCACGCTTTAAAGGTGAGTTTTGGCATTTGCTAACAATGTAAAGAAAAAGAAAACCCAACCTCCCTATATTATTAAAAAAAAAAAAATATTTCCATTTCACCAACACCCTTTCGTCTTGCTCTGAGCCTCTTAGTTATTAAGATCTTCGTGGGTTTGAACCGGAGACCTTTTTTTAAGAAAGAAAGAAAGTTAAACCAGCACCTGCTATTCCTTAACAGCTTTCCGTGCTCGCTGTCAGCACGGGGGCGAGTGAGGGAGACGGGGACGGGCGACCCGGCGGGGTCCGCGGACACGCAGGGTGCACCTGCCGCCTCCGCTCCCACGGAGGGGGAGAAGGCAGTGTCACCCGCCGCCGTCGGGGCGAATACCCGGTGGTTGACGGGGCGCAGGTAGAGCGGGGGTCCCTGCCCCTCCCTCACCTCCCCCACCGCCCCTCCGCCTAAGTCCGACCGACACTCCGGGGTTGGGCGAGGGGCGGCCCCGGAGCAGGAGCCGGCGGCGCCCGGACGGAGCGCGGGTCCCTCCCTGCGGGCTCCGGGGGTGGGGGGCAGGAGAAATCACACGGCGGGATTTTAAAAATTAAATCGATGGTGCCCAGGTGGCGCTGCTCGGGCCGCCGCGCCGCCTTCCCCTCCCCGGGCTGTCGGGGAGCGGGTCCCCATCCCTGTCCGGGGGCGGCCGCCCCCACCACCTCCCAGTTTACCGCCCGGTGCCGGCCGGGGCGCGGAGCAGCGCGGCGTGACTTCCTGATTCGCGGTGTCGGCTCTGTCCTGGGGGACGGGGCAGGGGCCGATCCAGCCCCGCCGCCCACACGCTCCCCCCGCCCCCACCTTCCCGGTCCACGCAGTCAGGCGAAGCGCCCACGCGGACCTTTGCAAAGGAGAGGTATGGGCCGGGTGGGGGATGTCCATCCCCTTCTACGCCTCCTCCCTCAGTCTGCGCCCGGGCCACGCTGTCGGGGGTCAAGCAATCTCCCATAGGGAAGCCCGAACACGGGGTAACGCTGTGCCGTGCGCTGGCCGAGGAAAGGGAGGCGGTGCGGGAAGCGCCGCGCCCCCTGTGCCGTCGGGGCTCGCCCCGGCTCCCCCGGGCTGCGGCGGTGGTTGATTGGCGCCGCGGGGAGTTCTCTGGGGGAGGCGGGGGGAGCGTTTGCCGGCGGGAGGTGGTTTCCCCCTTCCCTGGCCGGGCTCATTGGCCAGACGGCGCCGTGGCAGGAAGGGGACAGAGACCACGCGGGCTCCGCCCCGCGCCAATAGAAACCTATCGAAGGGTAACCTGAGCCCAGAGAAACCCGCGGCGG
>VYXB01007424.1:0-140687 GCA_013397135.1 Pachyramphus minor | reverse complement strand
CCCTGCCCGCCCCGCCGCCGCCGACGCTGCCGTCGCCCAATTCCTCCTTCACCAGCCTGGTGTCCCCGTACCGGACCCCCATCTACGAGCCGACCCCCGTCCACCCGGCCTTCTCCCATCACCTCGCCGCCACCTACGGCACCGGCAGCTACGCCGGGCCCCTCTACTCCTTCCCCCGCGCCGTCGGCGACTACGCGCACGCCCTGATCCGGCAGGACCCTCTGGGTAAGCCATGTGCCCTCCCCTCCGCCCTCCCCGTCTGCGACCGCTCCGCTCCCGTCGTCGGGGCTAGGAGTGAATGGGAAGTGCCTGAAAGCTGCCCCCTTCCCCACACGCCCCACCGCCTCTCCGCGCTTCCCCGGCTCCCTCCGGCCCCCGTCAGATTTACAGTAAATTAAAGACGTGCCGCTCTCCAAGCCTGGCAACGAGACCACAGTGCGCGGCCGCGGTGACTCAGATTTGTTTTCCTTCAACCAAGTGACTCTGAGAGTGTCCTTAGTAATGTCGCGTGTGGTTTTGGTGGGGAGTTTTAATTGTGCTGGGAGATCGCATGGCAGATCTCATCCTTTTCCTGCGGGTGACTTTAAAAACAGCCGGGAGGCCGACTCCGCTCACTGGGGCCCCCGCGGTTCCTCCTCAGGCTGGGGCGAGACGGGTCGGGGCCCCGGCCGCCCCATCTCGCCCGCAGCTGGGGGAAGGGTCCCCGCTGCGGGAGCCGAGCCCCGCGCCAAGGCTGCAGCACTTGTTCTTAGTGATTGCAAAACTGGACCTGACTCACCACATTTGTGCAGTGAGAGAGACTGACCCTTTCCGTTCATACAGGAAACCTTGAGCTCTCGATAGGAGTAAATCTGGTTTCAGAAGCTGTTAAGTGTTTTCCTGGCCGCCTGAAGCAGGCTCTTCCCCGGGAGTCGTGCACATTGCTGATTACTTTATCGACATCCTCAATACAGACAAATTCAGGAAACACTCGACTTCTGATAGCCGGGATCCGTTTTTCTGATATTGTTCATTTCCTCTGTGTGGGATGTGACTTTATGACAGCTAAAATAACCAGTTGCTTCCTATTTTTTGAGCCTGTTTTGCACCAGAATTACAAAAGCCTGACGCAAGCAAAATCTCGAAAAACAATGCAGCGAATTTCAAAGGGTGCAGGCAGCAAGACAGAAAGACAAACAGTGTGACTCAGTGGCACTGGCCAGAGCCTCCTGCCCCGGGACGCGGCCGCCGCTCCACAGCGGGGCTGGATCTCCGGCGTGTCGCCGCCTGCACCGACTCGCCCCTTACCACTACCCCGGGCCTGGGGCTGAGCCTGGCGGGCACCCTGCGGTCTCTGGTGGGCAAGCCCCCAGCCGGGGATGGGGGAACGGGGGGCTCTTCTTCCCAGAAGCCCATCACCGTTGTGTTGGCGCATCCCCCCCCCGCCTAGTCCCGCTAAGTCCCCTCTCTCCACGGGGATCTGGGCACTGACTTAGAGAAAGGCAGGCGGTTTCTTTGGGGCATCGCAGTAAAAGAGCAGAAGGAAGCAAAGGTCTTTTTTTTTCTTTTTTTTTTTTTTCTTTTTTTTTCTCTTTTCTTTGCGAGATAGACCAACAGGAAACACATTGACGGAAATGTTGTCAAAGCCCATAGACTTTAACTGGTCTCACTGCTCGGCGGAGGGGAAAAATCAGAGAGGGGAAAGACCAGAGTAGGAACTGGGGGAAATAAAATCAGGCGAGGGAAATTAGCGAGCCCTGAACCCGGGGCACCTCCAGGTCTGGGCTCCGGGAGGAGCCGGTGCTCCGCGATCACGCGTGTCCGCGGCCAGCCACTGAGCCTCGGTGTTGTGCCTTTCTTTGTAGGGAAGCCGCTGCTATGGAGCCCCTTCATCCAGCGGCCGCTGCACAAGAGGAAAGGGGGGCAGGTCCGCTTCTCTAACGACCAGACCATCGAGCTGGAGAAGAAGTTCGAGACGCAGAAATACCTGTCCCCACCGGAGAGGAAGCGCCTGGCCAAGATGCTGCAGCTCAGCGAGAGGCAGGTGAGGCCATGCCCGTGCCCTGGGAGACCGCGCCCCATCCCGGAGCTGCCACTGGGGCTGGCGGCACCGACCCTGCTCCGGCTCCCGCCGTGCAGTTGCTGTCAGTTCTGCTCCCGGGGCCCCGGCCAGCTCGGAGGCAGCGGGGAGGAGGGGGGGTGGGAGGCTCTTGCTTTCTGCTCGGGGCTCGGGTAGGGCTCCAGGCACTTACTGGCTCCAAGACTACCCTGTGCCTTCTCTCGTTGTCGTTGCTCAGGTCAAAACGTGGTTTCAAAATCGCAGAGCCAAATGGAGGCGCCTAAAGCAGGTACGTGGATGTTTCTGTTTCTATAGAAATAAGTATTTTAATTGTCTTATCTTATGCCGTGCTCGCCTATTCCAGGTTGTATGCAGAAGTCATCTGAAAGGCTGTTTAACCTCTTCACCTTGATTAAAAAGACAAATAGTCATGCTGGAGTCCATGAGGGCTCATTCAGGCAGCACTAACGTTAAAAGCTCCTAATGTAGTGCCTATATCAATTATGCCTGTCTTTCACACACCACCTATTAAAACTCCACGCTAATTGTTTTGTAAATCCATATGTTGTTTAGCAAATTAACGTGGAGAAGATAAGTAATTGTCAGTAAATTACTTAGAGTTTTTTTCAGAACAATATTTACTAGTGTTTTAAATCGCCCTCTCTTAATAAACACAAGTCGATTTATTTTGCAAACTTTGGGAGAGGCAGGTACAAACACCTTGTTTGTTTTGAGGAGCCACGTGGAAAATTGAGTATCTTTTACTTTTCGTTCACAAATAGTTACAGTGTGTGAGGCTGAGAGGTTAAAGCAGTTTCCCTTCCCTTAGATATTGTGCTCAAGCAAATAATTAGTTTTTTTCTTATGGCCCATAGGGCCCGATCCTGCCTGGCTTGGCAAAATCAAGGTCCCTAGGCTCAAAATCCCAACACTATGACCTGAGTCTGGCTTCAGTAAGTGTGACATGGATGGCCAAGTTTTACTGGCAAAACGGCCTTTAATGTAAGAGTAATAAGAAAAGAAAAATAATTATAGTGCCATGCTGCACATGAATTTGTTCTGTGACCTTCATCTGAGTTAACCCGATCTTCAGTTGATATTTTAATAAAGTCACATTACTCTGGCAAGAGGAAGGCTGGGTCCCTGGTGGGGTCCAGCTCATGCCGCAGTGTCCGGAGAGCTCGCTTGGGATCTCAGCCATTTTAAGTCATTTCCTCCTTTTCATTCAGTCACATCCATTTCTCCAAGCCTGCATGATTATATCATGGGTACGTGTCTCTGCCTGCTTTCTCTTAAGAGTATCATTTCATGCCCCCTTAGGGGACTGGGCTCTCTAGACAGCTGCTGACACAGACCTACTCTTGCCTTCAGAGACAGGGTTTTGGTTAGGTTTGGTTTTAGTGGTGAGTGTTTTAATGTTGAGTTTTAGCTTAATTAGTATTTTTTTCCCATTTGCTTTTGGGCCACTGATGGATTCAACCTCCCTTCTGTTGCTGTTGGGTGTAATTAAAAAAAGATCAGGGCAGGAGGAAGCTGTGTGTCAGTGTTTGTAGACTCATAATAAACATTTGCTTTGCTAAAGACAAAAGTTCAGAGGTTCCTGGGCTCCAGCAGCTCCTGACTCTTTTGAAGTGGCTGCGATAACCATCGCCAAGGAGCCTTATTCACGGCAGCAGGCCCTGTGGCTGTGAGGGACTGCGATCAGAGTCCTTGCCTAGCCCTGTCCCACTCAGGCAGGTTTATAGGCAGGAGGCCCAGGGAGGTAGCGGAACACCTGTCTTTTCCTGCAAGAAATGCAGGGTGGTTTTCCCACACAGCACAGCTGGAATTCCCGGGCCTCCGGTCTCTGGGCCTTGTATTTCTGTATCAAGCAGGCTTCTTTCATTGCAGGAGAACCCCCAGGCCACCAAAAAAGAAGAAGTGGAAGGTACTGACAGTCACGGTGACCAAAGGCCGGAGAGCTGCCAGACCCCTGAGCAGAAGGGTAAGGAGGTCTCTCTGGATGGCTCGCAGTACACCCCCTCACCGGCCTCCCAGGAGGACATGGAGTCAGATGTCTCTGATGACTCTGATCAAGAAGTGGACATTGAAGGTGATAAAGGCTATTACAATCCTACCCATTAACAGCCCCATGCAGAGAGTGGACCCTAACTTGGCTTGCACTTTACCAGGGGCTGGTTTGAAAGAATATTATGCTACAGGAGAAAACTTTCACCGTTAAACTGAAAGAAAAAAAAGCATCACCAAATAGACTTGTTTTATAATAAGCAGAGAAAGAAAGATGTATTTTCCACAAACAATCCAGTTCTGGAAGATCTCTAGTTTGGCTAAAGAAACATGGTTTGTATTTAATTATTTGTAAGATATATTTGTACAATAATCAATGTTCTAACTGGAATATAATCCTGCACCTTGTCCTTACGGTGGCGGGGGGCGGGGTGTGTCTGAATCAGCTGCTGGTGGTGATCAGGCAAAACTCTCTAACTAGTGTGGAAGTGAGTATGGATTGCAGGACTTAAGCCTTTTGTATCTGTAAGCAAATGTCGTTTAAATAGATTAATTTAAACGCCCTTTGCAAGCAGAGAAACATGTCCTGTGAAATAGGGAGGGATTTGGCCATCCCAAGAAGTGCCTTATGCTCACACCCTTTTATGTGCTGTGGTGCTCTCTACTGAGACATCCATCCATTTGTCAGGTAGAGTCTTTGGACAGATTCGTTTTTCCTCTCGTGTGAGATGAAATGTGCCTTCTCAGATTTTTGAGAACTTTGCCTCACAGTTTGAATGGTTCCAATTGCAGAAAAAAGCCCCACCCAAGCAAACATATTTGTCTCCTTTAAAATCTCTAGCACTAGTTTTTTATGGATTTCATATTTGAGAAGAAAATGCAGGGAGTGATGGGGCCCTGCTGCAGGAGAGAAACTGGCATCAGGTGTGGGGTTCAAGTGGGAAGATAATGCCTATCATATACCTTTCTGCTTCTGTACATACTAGTTTTCTTAAAAAGTCTCGCGGTTTTGTACCTCACGTTGTTCATATTTTGTACATATTTGTTCAATGTTAAAAAAAAAAGGCAAAACCTGATATTTAATTTTTGATGGACATGTCTGTGAAATAAATATAAACTCTGCACCACCTGCCACGCTGGCCATTCAGTTACTGGCAGAGGAAAACCCCAACCTACCCTCTGCCAGCAATAGTGTTGTAATTGGGCTTTTCCCTCAGTACAGTGCTGGTTGCTGGCCACTCCGCAGCCTTCTGGGTGCCCTCGATTCGGGCATTTCACGTGGGCTCACTGCTATTTTTTTTTTTTGCTATTTTTCAGCCTGCCACCCTGGGTTTCGGTTTTTCTTGTACCTGTGCCCGCACAGGAACAGGCTCTGCGGCAGGAGGAGGAAAACGTGGCCGGCGAGCCCAGGCTGGAAGCGTAGATGTTTACCCACGAGTCGCCCCGATCCTGGGCGGCCGGGGAGGGGGTGCGGGCTGGAGGAGGAGCAGGGCTGCCGGTGCCTGCTTGGGGCCGGGCATCGACCCCAGCCGGGGCAGCCGATGACCCACCTGAGTCAACAGTGGTTATTCATCGGCCTTTCTCCGAAATCATGCCGACCCGAGAAAGGAGCATAGAACCCGGGGTACGGGAGATGCTCCCAGGAATGGATATGCCGGGTATGCTTCTGCATAGGTATTCCATTCCCCCGGGCACCGCAACGAGCACCCAGGGAACAGGGACCTAGACCCGGCCAAGTGCCATGTAGCTTTTAGTGCTTTTAGTGCCTTTTAGAGAGCAGCAAGTGATTACTGCGACTGGTGACAGGGCTTGCCCTTAAAGCAGGCTGGATGTTGCGTCTGAGCGGATTAGTACTTCTAGAAACATCAGCTGAGTTTTCTGAAAGGAGTGGCTTTAGCTTTGGGTTATTCTAAAACCGCGATCACGAACGGGGCCCGAAAAGACGAAGTGATCGGGGGCGGTGGTAGTGTCCGTGCACACTGGGCACAGGGAGCAGGCTCCAGTCGCCCTCTGAGCTGCTCCCGCCAGGGCCGAGCGCCCGCCGTTTGCTCGGTGGCCCCGAGGACCTGGGCACTGGCCCCTGGTTTAACGCCACCCGTGACAAAGGGAGCCTCGGGACGCGCCAGGACTTCCCTGGGGCACTTCGCCGCCGGGATCGAGAGCCAGCGCGGTGCGCGCCACGTCGGGAAATCGGCGTTGGGAGCAGACAGCTCATAGCGCGGCTCGCCGAAGAGGAGATCGCTTCTCCATCCTTCGGCTTTTCCCTCTCTCAGGGTTTCCGTCGCGGGTATAAACCTGGGTCCCGACGCAGACGGGAACAGCCCGCCGTGAGTCTCGGGAGCTGCGGCAGAGAGGGTGACGGGGGTGGGAGGGCCGGAAGCAGGGTAGGGAGCGCTCGAGAAGGTGCATCCCGGCCCTCCCCGTCCCTTTTTCCCTTCTTTCGCCTATCTGTCGCGGCCGAAATCAGGGAGCACGAAGCTGGAGATGCCTCTTCAGGGCGACTTTGTGTTACAGTTATGCTTTCATATGGGGATGGGGACACGCGTGGGACAGAGAGTGGGCCGTGAAGTCCGGCAAACCCCATTTCCACGCGTGGCGATGCCGGCATTCCCCGGCCGGGAAGGGGCGGGGGCCAGTCGCTGTCAAGGCTCGCCCGATGCGATGGCCGGGGCGGGGGCTTTGCCCGAGTCGCGGCCCCGGCGGTATAACGGGGGCCAGGGAAGCCGCGCCCGACAAACCAGGCGCTCTCCCCGCCGTGGCGGGGGTTTGGCGGCTCCCTGCAGGTGAGGTGCGCAGATGCGCCGTCTGCAGCTGCCTGACCGGGAATGTGGATTTCCAGAGTGTCGCGACAGGTGACAAACAGCGCTGTAACCCAGGCTGGGCTGTCGATATGCCCTTGCTCACCCGCCTACCAGGGGAGGGGGCCTCAGGGAGGCAAAACACATCGGCGGGGGCCCGCTGAGCTGCCCATCAGAACTAACCCGCCAGCAGCTGTCCCTAATTCCCCCAGCTCGTTTCCACAGCGTAAGAGACCGACGTGGAGATGCCCACGGCGAGGTGGACGAGCGGCTCTCTACGGGCAGTCCCTGCTCCTCGGCATGAGAAAAACAGCCAAAGCACTTTACACTGTTCGGAAAACCTTCGAGCCCCTTCCGTGCCACCCTGCTCTGTCCTATTTGTTTTCCCGTTGGCTATTCCATGCCGAACTGGCACGTATGACCTTTCCAGCACAACTCACGTCTTGTTTTCGACGTTTTTTATCAGCCGATTCAACTTGAAAATGGTTATCATTTAGCAGAAAAACAAACAGAAAAGCACATTTTTGTAAGCAAAACGTTAATGATTGGAAGAATTGCACCAATTTCAGCTTGACAGTGTGTGATTAATCCTCCGGGTCAGGTACTTATATTTTTAGTCATTAGGTTCGTCGGCCTTTGATATGCACAACTGTTTCTAGCCTAATAGGCTATCGACCCAGCCGCTGTGTACTTTGACTCCTTGCGCAGCGCGGTCCCCGGCCCGCAGCGGGCACAGCCGGCGGCCCCCCGGGATGCCCGCCCGGGTGGGGCCCGCCCTCAAGGAGACGGTCAGAATCACCCGTGGAAGCGGCGGGAGCCACCTCGGTCCTCGCAGACCGCCCACGCGCGGGGCAGGACGAGTCACTCGTGGGGACACGCGTGGGGCTGCGTGACTGCGCTCGCCTTCAGTGCGGCCGCAGGGTGAGGGGAAGGGGGCAGGAGGAAAGTGGATGCGCGATGTCTGCGATGCGGGTCACTTTAATCCTTCCCATTGAAACGTCCTCTTTTATTGCACAATAATAGGAAATAATAACTCAGGGCTTCTAATTGTTTGCTTTCGCTGAAAAGGACCTTCCTCTGGTCATGTCGGATAAAGGAAAGGTTTGCCACTCAGTTTAGTGGACAACGTGAAATAGTATTAGACCTCGATGAAATCTCTTATTAGGTGGCTTCTCAGAGGACCAAAAACAATCAGACACACAAAAAATCTCTTCATGGGTATTACTGTCTTTTAGCTACGTATATATATAAAAGGGTAGCTTTTAAAGACTTAGCACATGAGAAAGTTTCAAAACAGAGCTGAAAACCTGAAAGCATGAACAGCATGCTGATCTGATTCAGATCAACTTCCTATTAACGTTTAGTGGTGATTTGGGCTCAGCAAGGACAGAAAGATTGTGTCCAGGTCTGTGGATGACAACAACTGCTTACCAAAAAGACTTTGCTGACTGTGGAGTCTCTGTCTTTTTCTGAACCATGGACTTTATTGGCTGCAGGCCTCCTGAGCATAGGAGGTCTTCTTTCTTCCTATTTATCCACAACAGGAAATCAATGTGTATTGCTAAAATATTTCAGGTGGTGCATCCCAAGGCCAAAAAAACCTTGACACAATTGTGAAAAAGCCTCATCATTTTAACTTAAGTGTCTCCGTTTCACAACTCCATTGTTTGAGAGCTATTGACAAGTGACTGCTAAACCCAGGGAGTCTCAAGCACATCCAGAGTGTGTTACTTCGGTCACTTGGAGTTATACCAGCAAATTATTATTTGGTGGAGTCTTTCAATTGAGTTGGTGACTTGTGAATTTTCCCCTGAATGTTAGATACCCACCCATGTCATAAAGACATAAAGTCTAATGAGAGTAATTGAGATGTAGATTTTTTCCTACTAGATACCCATCTATGTCATTAATCCTTAATAATAAATAGAACTAGAAGTTTTATTTGGATTTTGTTTTTTTGGTTGTAGTTTCTTTGCTTCTGTTTAGTTAGTTGTTGTGTTGTGGGTTTTTTTCATGTAGAAAAAAAGGGCCTGACAATTAACAGTCAGAGTGGCTGGGCTTGTGCTTGTTCTACAGTCATGGCAGTGACTTTTTCCTTTTTTTTTTTTAATTAATTTTTTTCCCCTGAAGGTATTGTTTAAGATGTCAAAGATGCTAGTACAATTCTGGGAAACAGATACCCTAGTTCGTTCCCTCTCCAGTCAGCTTGGTAGAAGCAAACCAGTGGAAGGATATGTATTAATGACTAATAATATATCTGCTGACTTTGTAGAAGACCGTTGTTACAATGGGTATGTGTGTATGCATGTGGGCTAGACATTTTCAAGTGGCTGTTTAGAGGAGCAGATTAGATCGAGGGTTTTGTCTGGGTACCTTTCAGTGAAAATGAAATCAAAGTCAAAACTAATTGCTGTGGTGGCCTGTAGGAAATGAGTTGGTGCTCACAGTCAACTAGAAATTATAATGCTAAAGACAAATTGAACTTTGCATTTGTTGATACAGTTTAGGCAAATGATTTGGCATAAATGATTGAATGGGCTTGGAAAATGAGCTGCCATCTCATCAGCCTTAGGGAAGGGGCCATTTCCAGGAGACCTAATTCAATCAAGCTTATTTAAGGACTAAAAATCCCATCTGACAGACACACAGACCTCAACACTTCTAACATGATTTTAGCAGGCTGAGTTGCAGTCAGCCAGGAGCCCAGACTATGACCTGCTAAAATTTAGCAGATTATCTCAGTAGACTTTTAGTAGGCCTTGCTTTTGAAAAAAGTTGAACTAAAAAAAAAGCTGAACTAAATCTACTGAAAAAAATCTACTGTTGTTGTCTAGACATGGCCTTCAGGGTTTTCCAGCCTGTGAATCTGTGCCATTGCTTTGAAGACCTATGTGAAGAAACTTCTTATTGATCCTTTCCTATGCTATTCTCTTTGACTGTTGCAGTGGGACTTCCCAGTGAGCATGGCATGCCATTTTAAGCAGAATTCTGTCATTGTCTAGACAGTTATAAAGGTTGTATTTCTAGAATGACTTAGCAAACACTTTTTAACACCTTTTAGCATTTGACTTGTCCTATTTATGCAAGGTTTCAAAACATGTAATGTAGTCAAACTACATTAGCTAGTATCTCTAAAAGCACAACTTTTTTCCTAGTCTAGATGTGCTGAAATAGAGTACTTGTCCTGGGGTACATCCACATGAGAGTACACTCTTTTTAAAATGAGTCAGGACTGTCCGCTACCCTGCAATTGTATCTCAATGATTTACTGCAGCTATCAGGATAAAAATCACAGGTTAAAAGGGGAAGAAGTAACTTGGTTTTATACACATCAGTTCTTCCACTTCCTTCTCTAAGTAATAAGGAACACTCTTAGCCAGTCAAAAACCTAATCTAGCATGCAGAGTCAATCAGAGAGTAGCTCAGACCTGTGGTAGTCCTAGGGTATAGAAGGATCCAGTTCTGAAAAAGGATGGACTGGTGGCTGAGGTTGCTTTCCAGGGACTTGTCCTCCCAGTTGTCACCTTTGGTTCTGCCAGAGGACCTCTTTCCAAACCTACCTTGAATGAAAACAGCCCAAGTTACTGTAAGCAGTTTAGAAAAGCTCACCCTTTGAAGAAAAGGTCTGCACTAATTTAGTTCATTTTGGCTGGTGGGTGTTAAAGCACTGCCAGCATATCAGAGAAAGTTTTGCTCATTGAGGGAGTTTATTTGGTTGGTTCTGGGCTCCATGGCTAGTAAGATAGCAGATTAAACTTGGCTCTGAACATGTCAGTGCCAGTTAGATGTGGGCAGGAACTGTTAATGAGTTGCTCTGTTTGCTGAAAACAAACACAGAGCTGTATAATTCAGGGTGAGAACAGGCAAGGGAGCTGGGCTGTAGTAGACAAAGCTTCAGGGGCTCAGAGGCAACAAGAGCAGAATGGGCCAGTGGCTCTGCAGCTCCATGGCATCCTGATGCAGGCAGTGGAGCAAACCAGGAATTTTTTCTAAAGTTTGTCAAATGACAGAGACAGATTTCGCAAGTGATTGTTTTGGGTGAAGGGCAGAAATGGCTCTGGCTGTTTGACAGGGACCAGATTGAAGTTTTCCACCCAAGTAAGATTTTGGGATAACGTAGTGCCCTGCACAAACCCTAGGGGATGGATGAGGTCTGCCCTGCAGAGCTAAGCCCATTTTTCTGGCTTTGGCTCTGGAGACTCACACAGACAGCATTGGCTCAATCACCAGTAATGTGTCTGGTACAATATCGTTCTGTGGTGCAGTATCCCCTGCAATTTTATGAGCATTTTACCCCAAGTGAAGTTTTCTGATTTGGTTCAGTGGAATAGCAACGATATTGGCAGCAGCAGAGATGGCAGCCCTTGGCAGGCTCTGCCACCTGATCTCACCTCTGTGAGCAGTCAGGAGATGTACAGCACTTCCCCAAAATCATACCTCTTTATGGTAACTCTTTGAGGAGGATTGAACCCCATCAGATCACTAGTTGCTCTTGAAAATCTCGATCAGCACTACATGCAGGTAGTGTTCACAGTTTCCCATACTGTGGTACAAGAAGGGAATGCTGATGCTGCAATAGCTGAATAAAAGACACCCATTTTCTGCCAATGCTACTCTCATAATGAATATTGTTCATGCTTGGTGCTGGTTTGCTCCACCAGCTACTGCTACCCCCCAACCTTTGGGAGTGTCTGGGCAGTCAGGGTGTACTTGCAGAAAGTGCAGATGGTGAATATTAGCATATATTAGAATATATTTATGCCTTAATTAAAAAAAACTTACGCTGTAAAGTCACTGATTTACCTACTAACATCTCTGCCTTTTTTTCTCCCTTTTTAACCATTACCTGATATTTTTGCCATAACAAAGTATCTTTGTTATCTGCTGTCTGCAGATAGAAACAAATTTTTTTTCTAGAAAAGAGAATTACACTGTAGATGCCTGTGGATGACACAACAACAAAACACCTCTGAATGTAGTGGGCAATGGGATGCAACAAGCTGGCTTCAGAATTCTTTTTAAGACAGCAGAAGTTCCCTGTGCTTCAGGTAATAAATATCATACACTCGTGGTTGTGGTGATCAGTTTATATTGATTCATTATCAACTACTCAAAAGTGAAATTACTGTGTTGTAGTATAGCCCTTGGAAGAGTTTTCTTGACAAAATTATTTTCTGTTATTTTGTGTTTTTTCAAAAATGATACTTCTGCCTCATTACTGTCTCCTGAACTATTGATCACATGATTCATTAACACGACCTGTACAATCTTATTTCCTATATATGTAAGGATCTAGCATCTAGCAATGCCAACTGCAGCACACACAATGATACTTTAAAAAGTATGTATGTAGAGTATTAGGTTATTTGTTGGTTGCACCAGAGCAAATGTAGGATAAATAATGCCATTAAATAACAAATGGATTAAGGCCTTATTTTCCTTAGTTGCTTACGGAATCTGCATTACTACATACTTTCCATTATTTGCAAATTACACCAGACAGATTGAATAAATGCTTTAAAATGGGTTCTGAACACTGGTTTGGTAGCACAGAGGAAGTGGTTTCTTAGACAACTGCTACCCACATATTGATTTAATAATAGAGAGGTGGAGGGCAAAGATGAATATGTTGATGTACTGAGCTGTTGATTGTTTAATTGAAGGTAAAATTTTTAGCTTCACTAGTCAATTACCTGATCTCATTAAGTTCTTAAAAATCGCTAAAATACCATTCTGGCTGAAGCAGCTGCACTTTGCTACTATATTGTCTAAAGCATTAGGAAAATCATTTGCTAATGGTGATTTACAAGTGTAAACATGTGGTATTTTTAGCATCTGAATAAGCTTTCTCCATGTGAGAGATCTTGAATGACTCTCACGCACCAGGTATGTAAAGGCAAAGATGGATATGAAATGTGTTTTTATGTTTTCTTAAATGAACCTTAAACTTCCTGAGTATTATATTCAAACCTTATCAACGGACTGGAAAATGGAAGCAGAAAATCACAACTTTTAGACATTAGAGCTGTTTCAAATATAAATGCAAGAAGTTATTCAGTGCCTGGCACAGAACAGAGGTTGTTTTAAGGATAAATGTAAACTAAGACAGCATTTGATGTCCCTGTGGAGGTAGAAGCCCCATGCTGTGAAGATGCTGAGGACACCAACGTAGCAGCACAAGGTAATGATGCTCTGAAGACTCCAAAGCAGAAAGGGCAACTTGCCCTCTGCCTCACCTTGTTACTTTGGAAATTGCTGATAAAGGGCTTTGCATGGCACCTCCCAGGTTCTATATGCCATAGTATGTGTGGCACTGAATAAGCACTGCTAGTAATCAGTGGCATTTTATGTATTTCCAAACATCACAGGAACACATGCTTCCAGGTTAACACATTTTCATTTTGCAGGATGACTGTCCCAGAAAAGGTAGGTGATTAGGCCAGTGTTTATACAGTAATGTAAGGAGCTCTTTCCAAAACCTATGTGGCAAGGGCTCTGCTTCCCTGTGTACCTTGTTTGGTTTTTAGATCAATTCGTAAGAAGACAGCTGGTTTCTATGCAGAAGAAGGAGTCTGGGGAGAATTTCTTCACTCTTGCAATGTGCAAGCAATGTGACTTTAGTCACAAGAACTTGATGAACTCTCAGAAAGGAGCTAGTCATGTTTTTCTCTCAGTGTAAAGATGTAACAAGAGATTGTGAACAAGTTCCACAATGAGAGATGAAGGAAGAACTGGGGTTTTTTTCCCTTCACAAAGGGTTATTTATATATATTAGTAGCTGAGAAATAATTTAGAAGAAATTCAGTAACACCAGGTCTTCCCAGTTTTTGGGGTCATTCCCACTGATGTCTGTTTCTGATTCTGTGTCAATCCATATACCACTTACAATCTCTTTGAAGTCAAAAATCACTGCCAAAATATGAAGAAGGGACAAAAGCACCATAGCACTGGTAAAGAAATGTGCCAGTTCCCCAACCTTAGAGCACATGCCTTCAAACTTCTCAGGAAATATAATTATTATTTTCCAATAGTTATCTGTTATTACTTGAAGTTCCAATACATCAGTGGCTGCCAGACTACCTGCATGCTTGTTACTTAGGTTTTTACGTACCTTGAAGTACAAAGTGCAAAGCAAATGGAACTGCTGGTGTTGCATTTTGATGTTATGTAAATTTGCAACTGCATTCTGCACAAGACATTGATATAAATAGATCAATCAAAACTTGAGGGCATTCACAAGGATTCTTTCTTAATGTTATGGTAAGTGTCAGAAGATATTTTCTGTTGTAACACAAACAGTGGCATGAAAAAGACGATAAGGTAACATTTAGGTCTTTCAGACTGCAAAACTACTCAGGGTCTGAGGTTTGGGTTTGTTTTCCCTTTTTTGACTGGCTATTGTCATTTAAGGGTGTGGGGAGGGGGATATTTTGGCTCTGCACTCTTCTGTATTGACTGTGGAATTACATGGGCAGAATGTGTAGAGCTACTCCACAACTCATTCATACTGCCAAGGCAGACAAGTTTGTTGTGCCAGTGTTATTGTGATCAACCCATCTGTCCAAAATGGTGCTGCAGCCATTAAACATTTCTCAGGTTTAAATACCACAAAACTGATTTTGGAAGGGGTAAAGCCTAAGTAACTTGGTTTAGCATTACAGTTTCTGGAATGATAGCAAATTTAGCTGTGATTTGTTTACAGTAACAATGAAACCATTTTAAACACTCTTTCAAAGGCATTTCTTGGTGATAGCTACTGTCAGCAGCTTCCTTCTTGGTCAGTAGGCCAGGAGAACCATCCTGGTGGAGATGGAGCCTGAGAGGCTCTTCGCTGAGCAGAGCCCTGTATGACAGGAGGTCCTGCAGTGAGAAGCTCTGGGAACAGCCTGCTCAGGAAAGTGCCCAGGGCCAAATATTTGCAGAACTGTTCTGAACAATCATTCTGCTTATGGTCTTTGTGGTTTTGAGATAAGACTATGAGGAACCTGAATAAAAGCAACGATCCACCAAAAGAGTGAGTTGTATAAGAATATCACTTCTGTGTGCCATCTCCTCCCCCTTACAGACCTTGCTGCTGTTGGTAAACAATTTTGAGGTGTCTGACTGGCATTAAAGTTCATTCAGCTTCTTAGATTCCAAATATCTTCTAACGTGTGCCCTGAAGATTGAGTGCAGATACATGGCAATCCATTTCATAGAATCTTTTTCAAAATAAAATAGGAGAAGAATCAGGGTGTAATTTTCTTGAATATAATAGTATTTAATTCTGAAGTACATCTTGTTAAGGTCCTTAGTTTGGATTTTTGTTGGTTGTTTGTTGTGGGGTTTTGTTTGTGTTTATTTGGGTTTTTCTTTCTGTGTTGATTTTCAGTGATTTTTCATGTTCTTCAGAGTATCAAGAACTATTTTTCTGGTAGCACGAGCTATACCAAATCCTGAAGGTTGTAATTAACGTTGATTTATTTGTCAGACTTAGCTAGGGAGATCTTTTTCCTAAAAAATAAATCAACATGTTTCCTGAAATGAAAGTGGCAGACGATTACTTATTTTGTGTCTTTCGCTCCTTTTTTCAGTTGAGTTGAGCTCATACCATCTTATTCAGCATGGGGTGCATTTAAGTTTTCTAAAACATGTTCTCTAGAAAAGAAGCAATTACAGTGCAGTGCATTTTGAAACTACAGAGTCTACATAGTATTTGACAATAAAACATACTTCTCATACTTCTCAAACTTCTCAAACTTCTGTCTTCCAAGAATCAGCTAAAGCATAATGCTGGGAATATAATGTATAATGAATGAGGATATTTCAGTGATTCATGAGAATTTGTCTCATTCTGTTTCTAGATATGAGTGGGTCATTAATTAGCCTTTAAATATGTATACCTTTAAAAGCAAAATTTCCTTTTGCCCACTAAGATCAGTAATATATGATACAAAAACACTGACATGCTTTATTTTATCTCAGCAGTAATTTTTTATCTAATTAGGTACATCTTATTCCCAAAATAATAAATTTTCTGAAAAACCTTTTCATATGATCACTCGCAAATATTAAGGCTTTTAATAGTCGTATCGTGCAATGCTTATATTGCCTGGCCAGCATTTACTGCGAATCTATTAGTGTCCTGCTTTTAATTCCTAATGATACTAAAATTAAATTAGCTATGTACACTCTTACAACTTCTGTCTCCTGATCTGGAAGACTGTTTATACAAGCAATCAGGGAAGTTAGCTGCTCACTGGCAGGGCAAGTGTCTGCAAATAGCCTCTGCAATAACATATTAGCCACTGCAAATGGAGGAATATGAATTAAGCATATAGATTTTGCACTTGTTTCCCTTGTGCCTCCCCCCTTTCCTTGACATGTTTACTAATACATTTGTAATGTCAGAAAGAGCTCTGAATGTTGAGCATTAATTAGATATGGGAACTGGAGCATAAAATAACATCTACATTTTATCCTTTTTAATCAAGAGGAAATGTTCTAATGTTGGATTTAGATTTAATGCAAAACTAAATATTTGACTCACAATGTATTATGTCAGCAGATTAGCTGGTATTTATCACAGTTTTCAAAACTAGGGCTTTAATGCCTCATTTGGCATGATTTTGTCAGTCGCTGGCAGAAAGCTGATAAACTGTCCATTTATGCCATTACAGCTGCCTCTTGTAGCTCTCGTGCTGCTTTGGAGAGGGGTCAGCTTTTCCTTAAAACCTTTGGTTTTGAAAATTTTATAACAGATTGATCTTTAAAGTTAATTTGGCTGTATTACAATAGATAAATTTAAGACTATAGATCAGGTATTGATGATAGAAAAATAGCTTAAATTGACTGAGTGGCCAAAAATTATCTAAATACTGCTTTCTTTCTGTCAAGGTAGCTGAAACTGGACTTCTATTTCTTCCCTTATTTTGAGTTTCTCCTTCATAGGGACTCTTTTTTTCTTTTCTTGGGCATTTTTAGAAATTTCCTTTTGTAGGTAGCAAGAAAAAAAGGTTTTCCACAAAAAAAGGTCAAAACTGAAATGGACCAAATTATAGAGCCTCTGTTGACCAGATAAGATGATTCTAGAGGATTCTGTATCTCTAAAACCTGCTCCAGGCATTTTACCTAGATAGGTTTGTCAGAGGGGGCAACATGTGACTCTGCACCCCAGTTCTTACATATGACATGTAGAGCCAAGTACCCTGTGCTCAAAAGATTGACATTGGGAATGTCACTATTCGTTCTGACTTCTATTGTATTATTTGGCATTTCCATTGGGAAGAGCTGATATGCTCACAGGCCCAGCTAGAGATGTGCTTGAGGTGATTAAAGCCACATATATTGTCTGACATGGTGGAAGCCCAGGTATGAAACGGCTCCAGGCATTCCTGCAGAAGAGGACAGGTCCTCAAGTTATACAAATACCATGCTACACTTTTCTTGTAAAGTCCAAATTGTGTCATGCCTTGTTATAAATGCAGCAGAACAATTTCCCATTAATTTCTAATCCACCTCCATTTTTCTTCTTCGTTTCAGAAGTAGGTACTATGTCACTGCAGGGACAGCTGTGACAGCCTGAGGAATTAAAAACAAGATGGTGAGTCCTGTTTCTCCCATGGTACCTTCTATTTGATCAGGCTCTCCTTACAGAAAAGTAGTAATGAAAAGACAAATGCAACACCAGCAGGAAGGGCTACTCAAACATGCAGTGCTTGGTCCCTGACCCTCACTGGCAGGGAATGGCTTCCTGCAGGACTGGCTGAATCTCTCTTGGTTAATTAGTGAGTTTGTTGCACAACAGCCTCCGTGTTCAGAGTAGTAACATCATTAGAAATATGAATTGTGTGTCTATTTAGGAAGACTGGCACATTTTTACAATTATCTAAACAAAATGAATTGCAGAATTTCAGGTCAAATCTGAACTTTGCCCTGTCTCCAGAAGTGCAAGGACAATCAAGTCACTGACTTGTAAAGAGCACAACTCATCCTGCCCATTTGCTTTCCTTTTTTTTCCCCCTGTTGATCCCATTGAACCCAATGTCAGCATATCCATGAGTTAAATGAGCATTTACCTTTGGTGACTGGGTTTTGGTAGCGAAAGTATGTCGAAAGCCAGCTGCTCAGGACGTTGAAAGCAATGCTTTTAAATTTACAGGCAAAAATTAATTTTTCCCCTACCAGAACAGAAGAAAAAATACTTCCAGCACTGAAATTTTACACTCTGTGGAGATGTCAAAACCTGAGGACACAATCTGTTTCAAGAAATTCAGATGCCACTTATCTCTGTCCCTGGATAGTCCTATCCTAGCTGATAATGTTGAGCCACCACCAGCCCAAGGGTAAGATAACCCTTCCCTGTGGCCAGTGGCCATTTCAGCAAACAGGGCTTTAGTTTCTCTCTCTGCTTTGGGAAGAGCAGAAGATGGGGAATTAAAACAATTTCCCCCTGTAAGATCCACTAGAAGGTGGGAGGAGAGTCATGCATATTTGTGCATGCTTGCAGTCCACCCACTCCTTCCTTCCCTGGGCCCACCCTTCCGCCCTCCACGCTGTCCCCAGGGGCACAGAGGCTCTGCCCTGGCTGGATGCTGTGGCAGCATGGGGTGGGGGTGGGGGTGTCAGAGCATCCGTCCTCCCTGCAGGATCTAGGAGGAGGGGCAGAAATGCTCTGGGGGCTTGGAGCAGTCCTCCTCCAGCTAGGAAATGGAGTTATCTGTTTAGCTAAAAGCAATAAAAAGAGCTTCCCTCCTACCAACGCCACCTCACATGGTGTGTGTCTGACAAGCCTAGGTAGCTGCCTTGCCCCTGTGCTCAGGCCCAACAATACCAGCTACAAATTCTCTAAAACAGGTCATGTTTTTCAAGACAAAACTACCTTTTGGTGGTGGGTTGAAGTCAGCACTTGTGCTAGTGTAGAGATTAAAATTCTCATGGGAACCTGCAGAGGTGGCATCAGCCTCTGGGTCCACTGGAATAGCACCTTTTGTTTGCTGATCTGGTGCAAAGGCAGCTCTTCTGTGCTCAGCAGTGCCAGTCAGCAGAGGCCTCAGAGCTTGTGGGATCAGCACTTTATTCACATGAAAGACCTGATGCCTTTGATTCAGTACTTCTGTCTTTCCAGGATGATGACACCAAAGCAAAGGTCTCTGTGATCTCACTGTCTCAGCAGCTTTCATGTGTGAGATTGGTACACAGAGAGTTGCCCGTCTGGCATCTATTTACTCAGTGGAAAGGGAGCAAAAAGGCACAGACTTGCCCAGGGTCGCACAACAGAGGTGTCGCCAACTCTTTGCAGTGCACTGCCTATTGCACCAAATTTTAAGAGTTCATTTTCAGCCTCAGCTCTTGCTGTTGTGTGATAATTTGATCCTTCATTAAAAAACCAACCAAACAAACAAAAAGTCCAAAGACCCTGTAATATTGTCAAAGAGAAATTAGAAAATGTGCAGCAGAAGGACCAAAAGAATCAGAATGTAAATAAGAACCTATATGATGTGTAAAAGAAACATATTTTTCTCAATTTTCTGACTTTTCTGGGACAGGGGAACTCACAGTTTTAACATTGTTAATGGAAATGGTGAATGTTGTGCTTTGAAGTCCTCTAATATGCTGAAGATGCTCCTGTTCACATGCATAGTTCTCAGGGTTGCCCTGGCCACAGCTTTAATGGGAAAATGATGTGGGTGGAGACATCCCAAAAAGAAGCACAAACCAAAGGCAGAAAGAGTTCTACTAACTCGTCAAATTTGGTCTTCTGTTCTCTCAAACATTATGGTATCCTTAGATATATGTGTATATATCACTGAAGGGGTAAAAGAAACTGCACTAAACTTACAGAGCTTCTTTTTGACTTCTTGTCCCTTTACACTTCTGGCACAACTCCTACTGCTGGTGCTGTATTTATTAGCTGGTGGACCAGGGTGGTGGCTGGCTGGTGTTATTACATAACTTCTGTTTAGATAGAACAAGTGCAGTACCCAAACCTAAACCTCTATGTACTCACCTAAGAGAGAAAACCAGAGAATGAAATACCCTGACTAGGATGAGATTTTCAAAAGCGTTTGGTGTTAGCCTTTCTGCATCCACTGATTTTCAAAATAAAATCCTTTCCTGCCTATGTGGTGGACAAAGCCATCCTGGCCTGCTCCTGAAGGTTTGACTGTCAGTGATGTCTTATCGCTGCTATAACCCAGCTCAATCTTCCAGTCAGGAAACCAAGAGAAGAGACATTCTTAGAGCAAGGTTTAGAATAAAATTATAAACATAGATTAGGGTTATAATCTCAGACATACTTTGAAAGAGTAAAGGGTCAGTCATCAGGCTGTTTTACAGATTTCAATTTAAAAAGCACTCAGGTTTGTTCAAACTTTAAAGCTGATATATTTAATGCAGAAAAGTTATTTTTTACTTTGCTTCTTCAATTAAACACCAAGAGAAATGGTTCCCCACATGCCTTGATCTTGTAAATGCTTACTGTTTACCCAGGCAGCTGGAAGGATGAAGAAACAGATATGATTATGTCCTTGCCATCTGTAGTGGGTTTCTGTGGCTGGGTTTTGGTAGTGGGGCAGAGGCTAAAGGGGTGGGTTCTGTTAGAAGCTGCTAGAAGCTTCCCCTGTCCCATGGAGCCAATGCCAGGAGAGGCTTTTCTGGCTGCTGGCCAAGGCTGAGCCAATTAGGAATGATAGTAACACCTCTGTGATAACATATTTAAGAACAGAAAGTTATTGTGCAGATGAAAATTCCAGCAAGGGAAGAGGGGAGTGAGAAGATGTGAACAAGGTAGACACCAAGGTCAACGCAGAAGAAGGGGCAGGAGGTGCTCCAGGTGCTGGAGCTGAGGCCCCTGCAGCCTGTGGTGCAGCCCATGGTGAAGCAGCTGTGCCCCTGCAGCCCGTGGAGGAACATCAGGATGCAGAGACCCACCTGTAGCCCATGGTGGAGCCCGTGCTTGAGCAGGTGGATATCTGACAGACGCTGTGACCCCGTGGGAGGTCCATGATAGAACAGGGTCCTGCTGGGAAACTGCAGCCTATGCTGGAGCAGGTGTTCCCTGGTAGGACTTGTGGTCCCTGTGGGAGACCCAAGCTGGGACAGCTCATCCATGAAGAACTGCACGCCATGGAGAAGTGACTCACGGGACAGCATTTTGTGAAGAGCTGTTGCTTATGGGATGGACTCACGCTGGAGAGGTCCATCAGGGACTGTCTCCCGTGGGAGGGACCCCACAGCAGCAGGAGAGGGACTCCTCTCCCTGAGCAGCAGCAGAAACAACAACTGACTGTAACCCCCATTCCCTGCCCCCTTGCACTGCTGGGGGAGAATAGGTAGAACTTGGAAGAAAGGAGGGGTGGGGGAAAGGTGTTTTTAAGATTATTTTACTTCTCACTCCTTTGCTCTGATCTTGTTTGTAATAAATTTAATTAATATCCCCACTTTGAGTCTGTTTTGCCCATGATGGTGATCAGTAAGTGACCGTTCTCAGCTCTTATCTCAACTCATGAATCCTTCTTTTTTTTTTTTTTTTGGCTCCACTGTCCAGTTGCAGAGGGGAGTGAGAGAGGCTTTAGTGGGTACCAGGGTCAACCCACTACACCATCTTAGGCTGAAATAAATTAAATAAAACACATTGGTTTTGTTACATGGGAAACTCTAATATGGTTCTCTATTATGACATAACGTACCTCAAAAGACTGTAGATTGAAATATGTAGGTCTAATTTCTGCTGTATTTAATTTTTTAAAATATCAGATGCTACTAATTCACACATAGGATTAGGCGAATAACTATGCAAGGTGTGTAGAGTGATAGGAATTAAGATCTTTGTACTTGAAATTAGTTGTGTTTGATGTAAGAAACCAAAGTCTTTTCCTATCCTTGCTGGCCAGAGGAAAAATAAAGTGAATAAAATCAATATGTGAAGCAAAGAAATGTTCTACTAGAGTAACAACCCACCTTATTTTGAGTACTAGATATATCTAAAATTTGGAAAAAGCAATAAGCATTCTTTGTTTCCATTCAATGTCAGACTCAAATAATCCTGTTCAGATGTGTTGGACAACAGGCTCAAATACTGGCTTGGAAAGGGAAAATTATATGGGGTTTAACATCAGAACTGCTAATTTTGCATTGACTTGAAATTAGAGAGGCATGATGACAGGCCTTGGTTGTAACATGTGCAAGGCCAAAGTAACGTAGCTTAGAAAATAAAATTACTAAATATTCAGTACAGGTGAAATATGAGCATATTATAATCTCTTCATGTTCCAACATAGAGGAGGGAAAAGCTATTCCTTATAAATCATTGTCTGAATTCTGCCCGAGGAAATGACAATCCTAGTACCCACCTACCACAAATAAAAACAAGGAACACCTGTAGTCTCTTTGTTCTTAATTTGCTTCTTCTGTCCCAGTTTGATCCCTTGCCTTCCTTCTGGAGACTTTCTATGAAGAGGAGTGTTTAGGTCCTTCTTGTCCTTTAGCTTCTCAGATGAAATAAGTAGGTAAGTGTGTACAGTTGTAAGAGGTTGTTTCACTTTACTCTGTTTTGGTTCCTTCCCCCTCCCCCCATTGTTTTGTTCTTGCTCTTTCTTAATTATCCAGCACAGTTGGTAATTGCTGGGAGATACTTGCTTATGTGGACTTTTGGTCTGACCCAATATGGCCATTTTTATGTTCCCAAGTTATTACTGTCTTACAAAATTATAAAGTCTAAACACCTGGGAGACTTAGCTGCTTCGTATTTTTTAACATCTTGCTGTGACAGATATATTTCTCATGAGTTTCTCTTCTTTTTATGCCTGAGTCAAATAAAGTCATAGATACTCTATAATTATAGGGGCAGGAATATCAAAGCCCTATGTCCTTAGTCCTGTGACTGAATGTGTTTCAGCTGGTGACACATTGGCTTCTTCTCCTGTTCAAGGTAATGAAATAATAGGGGAAAGTTCTGTCTACTGTTCTTCATGATTTTTGTACAACAATTTAGCATCAATTTAAAATGACTAATACTTCCTGTTATGATACAACAGGTTCAAGAAAAATGGAGCTAGTATGTATCTGTTTGTCCTGTCTGGAAAAAACTCACCTGCTTTGGAGGCTTTTCTTTTTTCAAAGAAAGCATTCACACATCCTAATGGTAATGTAAAAGTCACTATAATTGTGTATAACTATATATTCTCCAGACAACAAGAACAAAGGTGTCTGTATGTGCTAAATATTGTTTCATTCAGGAAGTTATTCTTATGTGTATGTTTCCACAACTATTATCAGTAGGATTGAAGGGTAGCAGCAATATCCACAAGCTGTCTGATTTCCTTCCCACACTATCAAAGATTGAAAGAACAAAGACGAAAATGTTGGGGAAATGCCTGTAACTATGACATAAATTTCTTTCCAGGAAAGGTTTTAGGAAGTTGCCTTTAATATATTGTTTGTGGTTGGAGGAGGCACTCCTGTCTGATAGAGTTTGGTTATGTTGGATCTTCTAAGCATTTCCCAAGTCTGGCCTCAGGATGTCCTTCAGTAAGTTATGTCGTGGTCATGGTAGTGCAAAGCTCCTCCACTGTTTCTAGGTTGTTTATTCTGAATTTCCACTGATGCATCTGAAAGCAAGCTGTAGCAAACTCTGAAAAGTTCAGAGGATAAAATCACAGAGGAAATTATTGCTCTTCCAGTGTTTATTTTATATTTTACTTTATAAAGTTGCATGATTAATACCAATTATTTATATTGGGACTCCTCTCATGATGACTGCTAATGCCTGTCTCTGGGGTATATGCAGTGGGAAGATTAAAGAAAGAGGAGCTTCTAAATCCTGCGGTGCTGATACCTACATTGTTGGAGCCTACGTTTCCAGTCCCTGTTCCTGTCTGGGAAAAACCTTCCTAACATGTGTCACTTTCAGTGGAAATCTGTGCCCAGTGAATGGTTTCAACATTGCTCAGCTCCCTTTTATGACCTTATTTTGTCTAAATGTCATGGGTCCGTTTCATGCGTGTCCTGGTACAGGAACTGAGAGGAAGTACTTGGCATGGCAGATGGTTTGGAAAGGCTGTCTAGCACTAAAACTGGACATCCAGATGCTTCCTTGATTAAGATCTCCAGACTGGTCTTCCCCTGGAATCTGGGAAGTGATGAAGAACTGAATTGATGTCTTCCAGGCCACATGTTACCCTTCTCCTCCAAGGGACTTCTGTCCCCCATCCTTGTCACTGCTCTCACCCCGGGGCTTCTGCCAAGGCAGAACAAGAACGACCACAGAGATGCATGTCTGCTCTGAGCCCCCATGAATGAGCCCTGAAACAATGTGTCACCAGAGCCCACAGGTGTGTAGTGTCCTTGTCCTCTGCTGCTGCATCATCCTCCCAGAAATCCTCCCTGATTCTTATGAGGCAACTTTCTGGGACAATAAAACAGCATTTCTATTAGTGGTTAGAAATGTTTATGGGGAGTAAAATAAAAAAGTAAGCCCTTGCATAGCATCAGCTAAACAACTAGTGAGACCAGACAATTAAGATAAATTGAGGCAGGCAAGAGTGGCTGCATTGGGTAAGGCCTGCCTGCTCACGTGTGCAGCAAAGGGTCAACACCAGGGAAACTAAATCTGCACCCAGTGCTGGGGGAAGAAGCTGGATTATACACTTTTAAGGTTGAACACTTCAGTTCCACCCAAGTCTTTCTTGTACATGATATTTTTTTTCCGAAAATGAATGGTAGACATTGCCCAAAGTCTGGATGAATGAAATCTAGCTTATTTGGAGCTTGCTAAAGGAAGAGTTTGGACCTTTTATTTTAAATTAAGTATATGTTATAAATAACTGGGTTCTGAGCTGGAAATATTTGAGAGTTGAAAACAGAATTTAGTACACTAAGATGTTAAGATGACTTCTGCAAAAAAGAAAAAAATACTTACAAACACCACTACTGACATTTAAGACAGGTGGAAATGAGTCAGTACACACCAAATCTTACTTGGTGGACCCAGTTACTTTGTGCTCATCAGTTCTTTGTACCTCTCTGGTGTCACCTCAAAGGCCCATGTTAACTATGCAATCTTTTGGGTTTCAAGGGCAGAAGCATCTTGTGCACTTGTAATGGAGGCTGTAAAACCACAAGATAAAATTACTTAACAGCCAGCTAACAAGTGCCTTTTGAACAGGTGAGACCTGAATATCCATTACTCCACAGCGTGTGCCATCCTTCATGTCAATGCAAAGTGGTGTGAAGAAAAACCAGAAATGCAGGGTCAGAAACCATGCTAAATTGGGTTAATCTGATTTTTACCACTCCATACAGAGCACTAAAGCATTGCTTTCTCCATAAGGCTCAAAGGAATGCTGGAGGTTGCAATATATATTTTTGCATGGCTTCATACAGGCTTTGAAGCCATGACAGAGATTTTTGTACCCTTATGTAAAATGTGTTTGCAAAACAGAATAAAATAAAATAGTTCCTCCTCCTTCAATAGCATTATCGTTACAGGTTGTTTTCCCAGCTGGGAGTGGTATAACTTAACAACAGGCACATGGGGCTATGCATACTCTCCTGGACTCGCCAGGGATGACAGAACACTGGCTGCCTCCTATATTTCGTGGCCAGCAAGATCCTGTGCAGGGTGCAGAGCCCCACCGGGGACAGGACAGGGTAGAAACCAGCCAACACCCTTCACTCTCAAGATGTCAACCTGATGTGAAAATCTGCTGGGTTTGCATTCTGTGTCTAAATCCTATCTTGTGCCTTTCCTGGGTTGCCTGCCCTTGTTTGTTCTCACCAGGCTTGCAGGGTGCAGTGCCCCATGGGTGCTGGTCCTGTGTGCTCTGCTGTTCTCTGTGCAGCCGACCAAGCACTGCTGTGGCTACGCAGCTGCTCATTTGCCTAACTTGCTAGTAAATGCTCAGGGGGCATTTCTTAGTGTTCTACGTGTTGGTCACAATTGATTTATTAATTAACGTAGGGGTGCGAATCAAGAATCAGTGGCTTTGTTTTTCTCTCTCTCTTCCACTAACTTGCTTTTTGCTTCAGGCAAAAGACCCAAGCTCTGTCCACATCCTCAATCGTGTCAAACAGGAGTGATAGCTCTGTTTGTGAGTTTTGCTGAGCTCTTTAGCATCCTCAGCAGGAGGCAGCATAGAAACATATGGCAAACATACTATTTCAAAACAACCCAGTTTTAAGTCATTGCAAAGACCTCCTGCTAGTCAGGCCGTAGCTTTCAGTCCCCTCCTGATGGTTACCACCATTGCATTAAGAACTTTCAGCCAAAATAGTTTTTCTGGCCCTTCTCTCCCCAGTGATTGTTCCCCACACACTTTGTGAAAATTCACGCTAGTGAAAACTAACCACTTTATTTGTATTTTTTCATGTTAATTTTCAGCAGAAGTCCCCTGATCTAACTGGCTAAATTGTTTCATGGCTGCTCATGCTTGGAAGAGCCACATCAAGAAAACTCATCTGAGCAGGACAGGGCTGCCTCTTTCATTCCATTAGGTGAGCTTAAATTCACTGGAAAACCTAAGTTTCAGCAAAGCTTCTCCAGGCAATGGTAGGTAACCTCAGCAAGCAATGTTTGTTAACCATGCATCTTAATCTTCAGCACAGGTAAAAAATTGATGTTGTAGGTTAGCTGAAATTCAGTGACCCACCATGTTTAGGAAATAATGATTTATAGAAATCATATAGTCAGCCTTTTGCTGGCTGTCTGACTAGAGGTAGAAGAGAAGCAGGGCTAGCTCTGACACAGTTGTCTTTGTAGCCCTGCCTGAGCCATGGCCTTCCAGAGGAGGAGCAAGTTTAGTATCTCAGTCCTGTGCTCTGGGTAAGCTCATTAAAAGCTAGGACTCAGCTGAAGTCTTTTGTAATCCCCAGGTGAATTGGAAGATAAATGTGTTATATAAGTTTGTGAAAGCCACAGGCTTAAGTAACTTTTCTGGGACAGTGACAGACTTCACTTAACACCTTGGAGACATAGTAAAGTAAATTAAATAGGGTATCAACAATGTCTCACATAGTTTTCTATACTGTTGAGGACACCACTCACAGATAACAGGATAATAAGGTAAGTACTTGAGTCAGCATTCCTGGCTGTTAAAGTAAAAATCTAGCAATAGTGCCCATTGTACAAAGTGGTATTTCTATCATAAAAGATGGGAAAAGCATTAAATTGTCTTTTTTATTATTTTTTATTACTGAAGTATTTTTTTCTGAATTATTTTTGTTTGTTTGTTATACATCCCAACAACGATGGGTGACCTGCATCATAAAGCAGTGCACCATTAAACAGATGTAAATGCAGAGAAAAGGTTTAAACAAATGCTAAGAGGTTTCTGAAAATGAAATTGATAACATGGGTTTAATAACTAACTGTCCTAATCCAGACAAGGGGTTAATAAGCATTCCCTCGTAAAGTAAGACAGAGTGGTAAGGGGATTTTTGTTCCAACAACTGTGTACCCTTTAGGTGCCTGTTTGTGTGATGTTCACTAGCTTTTGTTCAGCATAGAGCTCTGAACACAGCTGCCTACAATAATTGGAGCTGGAAACAAACAGTCCCAAATCTGATTTAAAACAACCTGCTGCAGATGCTGTTCCTGCTAAAACAGTAGTGACGGTTGTTTTCTCATATTTAAGTGTGTCCATTAGTGTGCATAATGAACAGCTAAAGCCATTCAATTACCGCTGTTGAGGGCCTAACCTTCTGTGACCGACTAATGTGGTGCTTGACCAAGAATTGATTTACTTCAGGTTCTCTTCAAGTTTCAAAAAAAGAGAGGAAAAAAGTACTAGAGGATGACAGTTGGTAGCTTTTCATTGAGGTTTAAAGAAATTGCACTTAACTGATCGATGTCCAAGAATCCCAGAACTTTTCAAGTAGGCATTAGAAACAAACCCTGCCACTACTCTTAGCCTTACCAGAGTAAGTCAGTGGTAACATTATCAAAGTAATTGCTTAGGAAGCATAGGCAAATACTTCAGTTCTGCAGTATGCTTTTCCACTGTGCTGAATAGTTCCCTAAACCCACTGGGATTACATGGCCCCAGATATCTGGCCTACTTCAAAGAAAAAGTTCAAAAATTGTCTTTTACTTTGCAGTTATAAGGAGATCCTGCCATGTCTCCCAAAGTACATGAATCTTATTAAAATTCACTTCTGTAATATTTTGTTCCATTTTCTATGCGTATCTGACAGGAAGAAAGTACATGCAACCCAAAGGTCATCTTAAAACTACCTTAGGAGAAGTTTGAGATTCTCTTGTTTCTTCAGTGTGACATAATTAGGTCTCAGTCCTGAAGGAAGATACTGGAGAGCTGGGTTGTATCATAGTACTTTGCACTATTCTTTTACTTTCTTGATGGTTTACTTTCTTGATTAGGAAATAGAATGTCTCCCCTGGGAGCCTCAGACAGAAAGTGCTCTGACAGAAAAATACACTGAATCGTGTAGATGGAAGTTTTTTGAACAGATAAAAAGGTGTGGGGAGATGAATTGCTAGAATAGCTGATGATTCTTTTTTAAACTCGTACACAAGGCACAGGTTTTCTGGCCCTTTTTTTTTTTTTTTTTAAGCAGCTTATTCAGCTGTAAAGATTTGGACTTGCTGTTTAATTAGCTGTTTAGTATTGTACACTTTGCATAATCACTTTGACTACACTTTGAAAAAAAGGAAGTTTAGTCTATTTGTTACTCAACTAAAACAACCTAAAAGGCAAATCATACTTTCCGATTTCTGTTCATTGCAGTTAAGTTTTGAGGTAATTAATTCTTCTAGGCAAAGACACTGTGACTTCTGCCTGATCTTGTGCATAGTCTTTTTCTGTCGAGTAGGATTTTCCGTAAGTGGAAGTTAATATATTCCAAGATACTGGGACGTGAATAGTTTGCTTGACTTGGGGGTGGTGGAAACAGTAAGCTGCTTTGCAGTGTTCAATATAAAAAGATCAAACCACAAACTGATATGTGAATATGTGTATGAGTTTTTCGTATCCAATATTTTTCTGTGTATGTATACAAGTATTTTAGTATTTCGGTACATAAAAACCTCTTTAAAATTATTTGTACTGGTTGCTTTTCACACTACAGTAGGACCTGAGCTTGAATAACAAGAACCTGTCAAAGCTCTTATTCTATCATACTAGAACAGAAAACGAATAATATTTTTCTGAAAAGCTTTAAATGCATACATAACTTTGTAAATGATAACATAACTAGCTTTATATTATCAGCATTTCTCCTGCATCCACAGGGGCTCTGAAATGTGCAGTTAAAATCAGCAGGATAGATCTTACAGTCCATTCTGAACTCCTCTGTCAGATTATATCTGAAAGAAGAACCTTCACAACTATAAGTGCTGAACGAGACAGGCATTTCCAAGAGCATCTTAGCAGAGCTCTTCTCCTGCTGTTCTTGCACCCAGATTCCCTCTCTACGTTCTCTACTCCGTATCTCTCTTTGTCCTTCCACTTTCAGACTCAGCTGGCACCTCCTGCCCAGCACTTGCCTCCTCCCAGACAGGCAGCAGGAGCTGGATTTGGGCCCAGCTGCCCTCTGCTTTCTCTCAGCAGGGTTTACGATACTGGCAGTTGCTGCAGACATGGACTGAGGGGGGATGTAGGGATGGTACTGGGGTGCAAGTAGTTCCAAGTAGGTGCTCATAAAGTTTGCAGCAGTGTTCCTGAATTCCTGTTATGACCGTTGTCTATAGATATTGATGAAAAGCTCCTTTCATGACAAAGGCAGGAAGCTTTTAACATGAAAACAGTCAAACTGTTGTCACATTTCAAAGCAAATATGAGGCCTGGATAGAAACACAATATAAACATTCCCAGGAGAGCTTTTTGAGACTTTTTATGCAGAGCAAAGCTGGCACAGTGTCCCATTTGCAACACTAAAAAATCAAATGGGTTTTTGTTTGCTGTTTTTACAATATTCAAGTGACATTTTATTTGTTTTAAGGATCAGTTGCTGACGCACAGTATTTCTCCTCCACTGATTCACATCAGATGAGCACTCTTTCTGCAGTCACAAGTCTCTGCTTGGCAGGCTTGTTTTTGCAGTTGAAAAATCAATAATTAATTTATAGCAAAAAAAAAGAACTCGAGCCCATTATGAGATTACCACCAATGTGGAGATTTTCAGTTGTATTCATAGTAAAGGAGGAGGAGACTGAGAATGTTTGCTACTTGTAATTTGGTCTACTACCTATTTTTGTTTTTCCTAAGATGCCTATCACTGGGCTATCTAAGTAACAATAAGCTAGTCACTGAAGTGTTATACTAAATATTGGTTTCAAGATAACTTAGTATAATGAAAATGAAACTTGTTTTGACAATGATAAAAGTGTTTGTTTAATAATTTTTACTGTAATTCCCAAGTGAGCAAGCAGTCCTTGAGCTCATGAAGAAAATTGATTTAATTATTTTTTTATTCAAATACAGATTGCACCTGAAAAATACAAATTGCTATCTAACTAATTAGATCAATTTATATGCAAGAGGAATCCCTCCAGGGGAGGGAGTGTACAAGAGCTCAGAATAAAATTAACAAGTGTGTAAGATTCAATCAGTTTTGAATTAGACTACAAATATTTCCATATGTGTCACATATTGTAAAAACAATGGAAATAAGCCAAAATTGACAAGCACTTGTGTATTTTACCATTTATTTTAAAACTTTTTACCTGTTGCTGCCACCATGGCAGTTACTATCTTGTAATTCATAAGAAGAATCCATACCATTTGTTTCTTTGCCTGAGTGTGTGGCTAAGAGGCTATCAGAAGAATAATGATTAGGCCTGGGATTTTCTGCAGCCACTTACTGTGACAGCACAGTTATCAGCAATCACTGGACTGTGCTTCCATTTACCATTTCTTCAGACTCAAATCTGATTCTCCTCCTTCCTGCCTGACGCAGGGATTGCTGCTGGGGCTGGTGCTCCATTGATGTGGCTCTGCTCTAACCCAGCATCCTGAAATGTACCAAATAAAAAGGCTACTGAAAAGGTGTTTTGTTTTTAATAAATTGGTATTTCACAGACTGAAAGCTCTACATAGCTCTGCCTTAGTTTGCCTGGGGTCAGCACAGTTGTGCTCCTGGCAGCTCTAACACTGCTCTGATGACAACTCACTGTTTGGACCCTGGTAAGGTTTTGGTCTGATCAGGAATGTGTGGGATACAAATGGGACCAGAAGAAATGATGATATTACTGCTCTTTGTGTATCAAGAAACACTGTACAGGGCAAATATTTGAGAATATCACTGCAGAGCTGTGACATTAATTTAATCAATCATTGTGCTTCTCTTATTGCTTCACAAACTTACAATAGGAGCAGGAGCTTTTTTTAAACTCTTCAACAATGGGTAGCATTTGATTGATTTTTAATATAATGCAATGGCTTCTCTCACGGCTTGTAACACAGTGTGAGCTTCTCAAAAAAATAGTATAAACATAATGTGCAAAAAGAAGTGCACAGAAATAGTGAATGTTAACAAAGATCCTTTCTTTATACAGAACAGGTTGTAATGTCCTGAGTCTGGAGCCTTCTGGTGTCTCAGAAGGAGGACTCGACATCAAGGCTGGTTCTAGGACATCACCATATGAGCTGAAAGTAGTTGTCTGCAACTTCAGTGATTTGTCTGCACTTTTGATGATGAATAAGTATATTTTACAAGTGTCGTTTCACCCCCACCCCTTAACAAATAGTGAACAGTTTATTATGAATTCTTGATTTGTATTAAAAATTGCATGTGCTTTGGACATTTTAACTTCCATGGATTTTTCTTTTTGTGCTTTTGTCAGTTTGTTTATGAAGAAATACCTTCATATTTCAAACATTTTTTAAATTCTAATTAAAAAAAAAACCCCAAACAACTTCTGCCGTACATTAAGTACTCACATTTGAAGCTCATTTCCCCCACAGCTTTCAGTGTGAGGAAAACTTGGCACTTCAAACAATCACAAACTGAACTCAAAGTAATTTTAAATATATTAAATTTCTTGGACTTTGAGGTGACATTGATGCAAAATCAAGAGGAAATTCCATGAGAAGGAATTAATCGTGTTTCCTACAGGATTTTTCCCTCTCTGAAGACAATCTAGCCTTATTCTTTAAACAATCCCTCTTTATTTCTCCATTTGACTAAACTTTTTAGTTTAGCTTTCTTTAAAACTTTCTTTAAAATGTAAGTAAAAATACTAGCTGGGAGGTTTCTGAGTTGCAGGGCTCCAGCTGCAGCGCAGGAGCCTTTGGGAGAACACGGATCTGGAGCTAAGAATCAAATGTAGTTCCTCAAAAGAATCATTTCAGAAATGTGTGAGTACAACCACTTTACAGCTTAACGAATCTTAGTCACTTGTGCTTTGGCTTTTGCAATAGCCACGTGAAAAAGAAAGGGTTATTTATTAAGAGCAGAACAGTTCCCTTTTAGTTCTGTAGCAATCATGTTTCTTTTTTTCCAGTCCATGGAAAGTGTTATCTCAGGCAGCTTTGTGCAGGAAGTTCTGTTTATCACTTCCTCACAGTTGCAGTTTGTCTAGGACTTAAATATATGATATCAGATTGCATCAAAATGTGGGCCTTTGTGTGCTTAACTCATCAAAGGAGTGGACCCTCAGGACTTGGTATCACTTCACTGCATATGTAGTCATGTAGCAAAACAAAGTCTATCTAAACAGGACAGGACTATTTCTGTTGGTAGTGTAGCAAAGCTAGCAGAATTGGTGTAGTTTCAGGTATCTGCACTGTTTCACTTCTTGTTTTTAAATTTATCACTTTTTAAAAAGTGACATGGTTTGCCTGTTTTTACTATATAAACTTCAACAAACCCAAAAATGTTACTTCTACAATCAGAAAAACTAAAAAAACCCCAAGCATAGATGGTATTCCCTTGGTGTACACCGTTGCAGTGCCTGCTTGTGTTACAAAAAGGCATTCCAAAATTTTGAATCCTGCAAATCTGAAATGGTAGATGATTATCTAGGCAACTATGTGTCAAATAAGCTTAACAAGACTATAACAAATATCAACAATTACTAGAGGAGGCTGGGCACAGGTTATGAACATGCTCTCCCACCTTTATGGTTATGTTTCTATTTTCTATAGCCTTGCCAGAGGAGTTCCCTCTCTTGTACACCAGGGTACATTGCCAGATGTTGTCTCTGAGGGCAGCCACAGGAAGTCTATTCAAACTGTGTAGCAATACTTCTACTCTAAGCAACAGCTCCTCTGCACTGACTTTGGTTTTTAATACCACCCTCTCCCACGCCCCTTGCAGTATCTCACTTAACTGTATTGGCCCTTTTGCTCAAAGTTGGCTTCATGTTAACTGATAAGTGTCTGGGCGTTGCAGAGCCCAATATCCACTTGCCAGTCTGGGAAGCTGCAGCTCCAGGTCCATTTCTGCTCCTTCCCACACACTTCTGGTGTGTGTTTTAACCACGTGATAGATGCAAAAACTAAGACTATGAAGTTAAGCTGATATCTACTCTCAGATCCATGATATAACATGTTCTCTGATTAGTAAAATCTGTTAGTACTGTACATGGGGGAAAAAAGTTTAAATTACTCAACAGTAAAAGACAAAGTAAAAGTCTCTCCTTTCTTCATGTCTCTTTTCTTACTTATGAAGAAAAAACTTATAATTAGAAGATAGACACAGAAACTGGTTGAAGTATTTTTTCCTTGTTTTTCCCATTATTTTAACTGCTGTTCCTCAACTCACACAGATCAAGAGATTACTCCAAATCCCATCAAGCAACTGCTGGGGGAGCCAGTCAGCAATGTGACCTTAGCAGAGCCATGTCACTGAAGGAAGGGGCCCCAAAGCCCAAACCTGTAGGGTTGACTCAATCATCTGGCACACCTTGGCAGGCTCTTGTCAATCCTTGAGTGCAAGCTGGGAAATAATCCAGTTTTCTAATTCCACTGTTTTCTACTCTGCCTTGCTATACCAAGGAAACCCTGAGGGGCACTTTATTTTGTCTTCCTGCCTTCCGTTGGTGCCTCCTGTTGGTGCCTCCCAGTGCTTTTTCCACAGAAGGGGTGGTGTCGGCCTTAGCACTCAGCAGAGCTAAGGAACTTTTCAGAAAATGTAGGACATGGTGTTGTGTGCTGTGACTTTGAGCACTGTCGACCCTTTGTAAGGAACAAACTCTCACTGCTGGCTGGAAAACAGGAAAGCGCATAGAACCAAGAATTTTTTTTAAAGAAGTTGAACTATCCTCCCCTTTTCTTTCAGTTTGATTATATAGCAAAAGTGAAAGTCAGGAACCCTCCCCAAAAACTGTCCTGCTGCTCCAGACGTTTTACTTCGAAAATAACAGTACTTTGCAGGGAGCAAATGCGTGCTGTTACCTCGTGAAGAACATGTTCATTTTCACTTGGGGGGGCTGAAGCCTCCTTTGTTAGTCAACATGGATAATTCAGTGCTGTGAAAAAAGTTTGCAGCTACTAATCAGCTTCGTTTTTCACATGCACACATTTGCACAGTGAAAACTGGAAGTTTTGTGTACTTCTGCTTTGTGGAACCTCACACTACCCTAAAACTGCCCTCTACAACTCAAGTGCCCTTTTTGTATTTTTTTTATTTATTTATAAAGTCTTAAATGTTTAAGTAGGTGATGATACCTTGCATGTCACTGTATAGTGGGTCCCCATCTCTGGATGGTCTATGGCTTGTGGACTTCTTGACTTGGGTGGACATGAAAAGTCTAATCACCTGAATTACTAGATTAATCTTTCCAATTAAGTTGATGTCTTTAAATATAATTCATTTTTTATTATTTATTTATTTATCTAGTAGTAAGGGTTGTCTTTCTTTTTTTTTCAAATAGGGGGGTGGTGTGGTCTGATTTGGGGTTTTTTTTTGGTCCTGATTCAGAGCCACACATCTCTGCTTGGAGAAGCATGTAAGCTGATGTCAACCTTAAATCCTTGCTTAAATCTAACCAAAGTCAACCATGAGGAAGAAGCACCAGCTTAATGATTTGTTGTCTTGGGGCTACTGTAGGACTCCAGGGATGGCAATGCGTGTTAATTTAAACTTCTTATCACTACACTAGCAAGACAGTTCACACATTTTCCAGAGACACCACAGGATTTAGGTTGTTGTCCTAATTGCTATTGTTCAAGCTCCCAGCTATTATATTTACCACAAGCTGTTCTCATCTTGTTGGGAGCCTGGTGCTAAAGTAAAAAACCACCTGTTTTAGCAATTTGTTGCCTTCTGGAAGCTGAAGCAATTACAGTGGACTATGAAGACGAGCAGTGGGTGTAAATTTTTGTCTGTGGTTCCAAGAGATAATAAATTTGGGCTCAGAGAACCTTGCACCTAGAAATGTAGGGCTCCATGACATAAAGCACAGTGCACAGTCTTTCTGTAAATGTTAAAGGTTTTTTTTTTATTTAATATTTTTAAAAAAGTTTAAATGTAACTGATTAGCCAAGATGTATGTGATCATGACTTCTGTACCTCATCAGGTATGAACTTATCCTACAAGAGTCTCATGGTGGATCCACACCCTCAGTTTGTCTGTTTTTAATTAATGACTCTGTCAAAGATGGATTTCTCTATCTCAGAGAAGTTATAGCTGGTCAGAAGACCACAACATTTGCACAATCATGGTAGTACCAATCTGGAAAAATACTTCAGGCAAGTAAGAGCAAACGAGACAAGTCCTTCTTCATCTCAGTCTACAAGAAATTGTTAGCTTAATCTGTGACCAAATTTTCCTTACTTAATGGGGTTTGGTGGCAGCTACATGTTGCTACAAAGCACAGTCCCCTTCAATCTTTGTGCCACAGGTTTCTTGCACCAGGAGCAATGGTTGCCTGACACAGCAGTCAGCCAGTTATGAAAGAAACAAACAAGAAAAACACTTCCATCAAGAAAACCAATTTGTTTTCTGCCATTCTCATTCCTTGATCCAGTTTGTGGAGAGGTCAGGAAATTTGTGTCCTGGGCAGCAGATCCAACATTTTGGGCAACAGTTCTCCATAAGACTATGCTCAGAAGTAACTTAAGATTGAACCTTGAATGTCTGACTTCCTAAATTTCTTTATTGTCTTTCATGTTTCTAGGCACAACTATTAACCTGTTTCGAAAAGGAAATTCAGATCAGAAGTCATGGACTTTATGTAGAAATTAATTTGCTTTGGAAAAAAACCTTCTAAGATTTTTACTTAAACCAAGTTTGAAGTTGCAAAAAAAATATTTGGTTACACTTGTATTTGTTTCATTTTTCACACTCATGCCCACTTCCTTCTTTTACTGGAATATTTTCAACCTCATCAGAACTTGTAAGGACCAGAAATAAACCAGAGGTTTCCCAAATCATTACTTTTATCTTGTTTTAACCTGCTGGAGAACAAGTTGTTGCGTTTGTTTTTGGAGATGTATATTATCCCAGTCCTAAGCAGCTCTGTGTGTGTGTTTGTGTTGTGGCAGTGTCACTCCTGGCCAGCTAACGTGGAATGGGATGTGCTAGACAGCCAGTCTTCAGTGGGGCTCTTATAGGGACTCACTGAAGACGTACTATTTTCACTAAGACATTCACAAAATGGTTTTTTTCCTTTTAGACCTAAAGGTCAGCAAATCTTGAGCAATAAGCATATTACTGCTTTTATCTAGCAGTGTGAGTTACTGGGCAGTGCATGTATATGCTGTATGTTTGGCTCCAAACTGAAGTAGGGGAAGAAGGATATGACCCTAAGCTTAGTGAGCCTGGCTCTGTAGATCACCTTATCATCTCACATACTCAGTTTCTAATGGTCCACTCTGACTCTTCTGCACATTCAGAGCTGTATTCACAGATGCACAAGAGAATTGTGCACTTGAAAGGTGGGACTGTCTGAAGGGTAGCTACAGGTCTAATTAACCTTGACTCTAGTTAATGATCTGAAGATTATGCTTGTTAGTCTGGGGAGTGGTGAATCAATTCACTTGCCAGTTTTAATGACGGACTTTTGCTCTCTAGAACCTTTATTTACAAAAATGACTATGCTAAGTGTAGCACAGAGTCAGATGTTGACAAGGACTTTTCAGCACTACAAAAATCCTCAGCTGTTCCATTAAAACCGCATCAAGTTCCATGGTTCTTCTTCAGTCAAAAGCTTTTGGGGGCAATGATGTAGTTTATCATATAATTATAGCTAGTAGGTTATTATTAACACTTTATTATTAACACATTATCTCTTTTCATGACTTAACACTTTGAATATGGTGCAAGATTTCATGAGTCAAATTTTTGGAGACTAAATAACTACAAAAATTAAAACTTTTAATCCTGGTTTTGGCATATGTGCCCTTAATCAGAAATGCATACAAACAAAACTATTTGCAGCAAGCTACTCAGCAAAACACATTACAAAAGAAAGCTTTGCAAGTAGTTAGATTCCCAGAAAAAAATTTCATCACAGCTGCTTCAGCAGCTGTCAGATATCAGTTTAAAAAAAGACAAGTTTTGAAGTTTATTATCACATTGCTAAGTAATGGTTTACATATTGACTTGTCCATTGTGCTTAACAGGAACCCAGACTTTTAAAATGTATTGTCAAGCAAATGACTAAGCTCTTTATTAAGTAGCTGCTGTACTCACTGATAGTCATTTGTCTTCACCATTAGACAATGACTAAGCTGTCCTTTGAATCATAGCTATGTACCTGTGTAAATATATTACCATGATACAGATACTATACTATTCTTAAATTTTCATCTACAATAAGAAAGGCCAAATTTATGCAATGTGACTTTAGATAAAAAGGCTGAAGTTGAGGTCAAAGGCATTTTCATTGAAGTATGCTCTAAGGATGAATGAAAGATTTGAACTTGAAGCCAATTGGACATCCAAAATTAAGTGGTTTTGTTATAGATGCAAACCCTGGAAACTTGAATTGTTGCTAGCTGCTTCAGAAGCACTAAGAAAAGCAGAAGCTCAGTAAGCTGGAGTAAGATGATGTAGCTTTCAGTACTTGGCATATTCATCATTCTTACATGAATGTTTGCCAAAGGGAGGTATGGTTATTGGTTACTGTGCTGTTGTGACACTGTATATACTTGATATAAGACCTTTGAAAACATATGCAAGCTGCTTTGGGTTATGTTTGGATATGTTACATAGACACAGGCTCTGAACAGTTGCAGTGAATTAATGAAGTAATGGATGAGGTCCTAAGATTGGATTCAATATTGAATATGAACCAAAATCAGGGAGTTTGAAGTTAGATCCACAGCTTTAAAGAGCTTGACAGTAGTCCTTATCTGAGTAAGTTCACATCTGGTGAACTGCGTATAGAAGACTTATGTCTGTATGGTAATGTACAATCTGATTTATGAAAATGTGTAAAGCTGTTTTGAGGAATTGGAATGGGAGGTTGGTTTGGTTTTTGAGGGTTCTCCTGTTTATTTAGATCTCTCTTGTTTGTGAGTAGGATGCTCCTGAGTCTATAAAAGCCAGGAGTCTGCTAAACACTCTCTTTATTTTACAGCCTATCTAGACCTCTAGAAATTTGGAGTGTCTAGCACTTTAACAACTGGTGCTGAGTGTGTGGCTATAGGCCTTGGTTAACTGCATAAATACCAGAGAGACAATTCCCAATACTCAACTCTGAATTCTTGACACTAGTCAATCAGTGACTGACTCTTAAATTAACCAGCAAATGTAATGAGGAATATCTCACCAGGTCTGCTGTACCGTGCCATTAGGAAAAGCTAAATGCAAGTACACCAACCAGAATCATCATGGAATCATAGAATATCCTGAATTGTAAGGGACCCACAAGGATCATTGAAGTCCAGCTCCTGGCCCTGCACAGCCCCAAGAATCACACCATGTGCCTGAGATCATTGTCCAAACACCTCTTGACCTCTGGCAGGATTGGTGCTGTGACCACTTGCCTGGGTGTTTGAGTGCCCACCACACTCTGGATAAAGAACCATTTCCTAATATGCAACATAAGCTTCCCCTGACTCAGCTTCATGCTGACCCTCTGGTCCCATCATAAATCATCAGCGAGAAGACATCAATGTCTGCCCTTCATCTTCCCCTTATGAGGAAGTTGTAACTGCAATGAGGTCTCTCCTCAGTCTCCTCTTCTCCAGGCTAATAGACCAAGTGACCTCAGCCATTCCTCATATGTCTTCCCCTCAAGGCCCTTCACCATCTTCATTGCCCTCCTTTGGATACTCTCTAATGGCTTAATATCTTTCTTATATTACAGTGACCAAAACTGCACACAATATTCAAGGTGAGGCCACCCCAGTGCAGAGCAGAGTGGGACAATCCCCTCCCTTGACCAGCTGGTGATGACCCCCAGGACACAGTTGACCCTCCTGGCTGCCAGGGCACTGCTGACTCATATTCAACTTGCTCTTGACCAGACCCCCAGGTCCCTGTTGCTATATTTCATTACATTCAGTGCAGGACTGTCTTTTTTCCCTCCAGCTATGACATACCAGCAGTGTCTCCTTGCACAATTGTGCTCAACTATCAAACCAATCTAATTAAAATATGCTCATGCTACCTGTAAGGGACTTTAGCATAGGAGAATAGTTCTGATCTTGTCTAAAAGATGTCAGCTCCATGTACATAGTCTGTTTGCTAAATACCACTGCCTTCTAATCTGAAGAGAGTTGAACATCTTCACTTTAATGACAGGTGCTTTAATACATTTGAAATAATGCATTTTTTGTGTTTGTGATTTGTGATTCCATACACTGTGGTTTATAGGAAAGCAAGAAGGATGAAAGCTCCATGTGCAGAAAGAATGATTTGATGAATCCTGAAAAATATGGAATCTGTTGGCAAGACTTCATTATTGAATGAATTTTTGATAGAACATCACTGATTCAAGCATCATAAAACTAGGTAGAACTACTTCTAAATTTTTTAAAAAAATGTTATACAAAAAAGGCAGTTAAAATAGGTGAGGAATGGTATTTGATAACAGTTATATTACTTGCAATCTGAATGTTTTATCCTGTATTTCTGTATTTTTCAAAATGCCCTGGATGAATTTTAACAATCATTTACCAGTTTTCAGAAATGTCACTACATTGTTTTGGCAGAGAGGATCACAGCTACAGTCTAATATAGTTGAGATTGTTACAAGGGAGCATACAGGGAGTGAAGAGGAGAAATATGTTTCCTCCTTCTTAACCAGGCCTTTCTGAATGTGACAACATGCTTCTGTGTTGCCCTCCTAAAAAAATTTAAGAATTAGCATTAACAAGAATTAACCAGAACAGACCAGTAGCCTATAAATTTTAATTCCACTGTCTCAAAATCTATAAGGTAAAATAAGGGAAAAGCAGATGAGATCATTATCTGAAAGAAGGAACAGATGATGAAAATGATTCCTTGCATCTGTTGTCCTAATAAATTTGCACGTTAACTTCTGGGAACAGCAGATGAGCAAAGTCATTTAGCAGCTTTCTGCCAGTGACACAAAATCAGAAGTCATTGTGTCATTGCTCCTCATGATAGAAATCAGAAATGACCAAAAATTCATTTTTTCAGTGTGGAAAACAAGAACAGCCTGGGAAAACCACACAATTCCCAAATCCAGCACCAAGGCACACCCTGCCCAGGCTGCTGCAATATGTGGTGGCCACCTTGGAGGTTTGGCTTTTTCACCAAGCAAGGAGTGAGTTGTGTGTTTTTGAGGGAGGAGCGCCTGGTTAATTTTTTCTGGGACCCTGGGAAAGTTTTTACTTTGTGGGATGTTTAGGGCCAGGAGTTGCAAGGGTGCATCCTCAGCAAATCCTTTCTAGTTCACGCTTTGGAAAATGGTGCCTGTTGATGGATTTCTGACTTTCTGACCCTTGTGGAGGGCAGTGGTCACACCACTATCCTGGGTACAGGTGGGTCTGAGCTCATGGTCATCTGCCTGGCTGTATCCGTGTGGAGTGAGCACCGGGACAGGGAACAGGGCTGTAATGTCTGTTTTGTGTTACCGGCAGGTGTCACCTGTAACAGCCAGCCTTCCTCACTGCAATGCCTGCACTTTTCTCAGGGCATGGCAGAAGCCACTGCTTGGTTCCAGTGGTCAAAAAGAACAAGGCCATACATCTCCTGCCAGTACAGCAGAAGATTGTCTGTATGTGTGGATTGCAGCTGTGTTATGCCATTTGCCTGTAGAGCCACAGAAAAGGTGATTAAACCCTGATCAGTGTCCTATAATATGTGCAGCCTCTGATGTCTTACAGAAATACAAGTCAGCTGTACCCTGACAGTGAGGGAAGCCAAAGATGCAAATATAGGGTTCCATAACTCACTAGCTTAAACCAGCAAATGCTAAAATAGCACCATGTGTCCCTCCCTCCCACACCCCTGAAATGTATACCTATCTAGGTGAAAAGTTTGTGCTGGGAATGCTATGTTGATCCTGCAAATGGTGCTGTAATGACCCCTGTAGCTAAGGAAGGAGAATTGAAAGGCTCAGTAAAAAAAGCTTCTGAGATTCTCTCAGAGTTGACTGCCTTTGGCATGGGACTTTAAAAGGCTCCAACAAAATACAGCTCAGTGATTTACTCAACTATTTAAAAGTATCTTAAAATGCTTGCTATCTTGCAACCCATAGAAGTAATGAAGTGACAAGACTGGGTCCCTTATTTTTCTGGACTTTTTGGAATTATTTTGTCTCTGACAAAGCAACTCCCATTGTGAATCATGAGCATTCTTAAACTATGCTTGAAAATGCTCATCCTAAAAGAGAGGTAATCCTGTCTCTAGCTCTCTGCTAAAGTATGCTGTACTTCAGTCCTGCCACCAAAAAAACCCATCCAAAAAACCCCAAAAAACCAAAGAGAGGGGGGAGTTTATCAAACCTATTTAAAACATACAAACAAACAAACAAAAACCCCAAAATGCTCCTAAGACTTTCTTTTAAACATTAAACTGTCTGGAATTTGAACTATCTATTTAGTGGCTGAGGGTTTTCTTTTTCCCTCTCATTGATGATGAATTATTTTAAGCACTATTGGTTAATTCTTCCCTCTTGTTAGAAAATTTCCCTTCCTCTTCCACCTCTTCACCTCATGCTTTATATTTACTGAGAACATCAGGTAACAAGGCAAACCTGGCTTCTGACCAAAAAGGTATTTTACCTAGAGATTCATTAGTGTGTATAAAAATAGCCAACCTTGTTTAAAGGCACTTCTTACACAACAAGGAAGGGGTTCAATTACCGTATTTCATTTAAAGTGAAGATTAAATATCTTTACCAGGACAGTGCACTAATCCCATGAATCCTATTTATGTTGAAATGTAGTGCTATTGGCAATAAACAGCAATTTGAGAAGTCATAACCCAAGGAAATAATTGTCAAGTGACTTTAGAGCTCCCTATAAATTTCCTCTTCATGACTTTGGCAGTAGTGTTCAACAACAGAGTTAAATATTTGTTTTGGGTGCTCCTGCCTTTAACAGACTAATTAAAAAGATGGAATTCTTTGATTCTATCTCAAATAATTTTACTTCTAATCTCTCTCAGGCTCTCTCTAGGTTAAGTCAGCTCTATAAATGGAACTAAACATATTTTTTTTCTAAAGAGAGACTTTAGCAGTAGAGCAATAAATTCAAGCACTGGGAAAGTAAATGCAACTGAAGTACCCTTAATGATGCTATTGTATAGTTGTTATGGTTGTAATCCCATTACACAGACCTTTACCTTGAAGGCTATAAATTCTTTGAGAAATTATTCTAATGGGAAGGGGCATTACTTAAACATTGTGCTTAAACATGATGAAAAAGGGGATGATTTAAGTTTGAAAAATCAAGTTACGCTAACCGAAGCAGTAATAATGGAGGGAGATTAAATTTTTGCCTACCATGCAAACCTTCTAAATTTGTATTTCCTGAAAAACCATGCAATGAAACTGTTCCCGGAGCTACTTCTTGTTATTGCATCACACCCATGCCTGGAACTTGCCATTAAAGGATCAGGACCCCATTCTGCGCTACACCTGCAAACTTAAAAACAGTACCTGAATCAAAAATTGTCAGTCTAAATACAAAGCCCAGTGAAGTCAATGGAGGGCTTTCCATCGATTTTAATGATTTGGTCCAGGAGCTAAGTAAGTATTTCTAAGACAAAAATCAATACTGTTCCACAGTGGTAATGTTTTCATGAGCTTCTATTGATCCTTTTGTCATAGATTACAGGATACCTTGGCACTGTCAACATACCAGGTTCTAACAAACTGATTTGATTTATTAACATCATTTGATTAACATCTGCAGTTGCAAGTATTTATCAAATGTCAGCAAACAAAAGTTCAGCAGAAGGATCACCACAAAAAATGACTTGTTGCATAATGTGAGCTGAAGTTCAGCAGGAACAGGCCTTCTGTAAAACCAGTTCATATCAGAGCCTTACATGATATGCTCAGCATAAGTTGGATATTCAGAAACTTTTTTTTTTAACCAACCATATCATCAAGTGTAAGAAAAGCTCTTACCTCTCCTGAAGTACCTCAGCTTACCTCCTTATATGGTCATATGAAAAAAACAATGCCATGACAGCAGGGTTGGAAAAATTATGCCAAAGTTTCCAAATCCAATTGAACTTGCTTAGACTGTCAGTTACACTTTATGATTTTATAACCCACCTTCTAAATAATTACAGTGAAATACATCATTCTATTTCAGAAATACACTGCAATGCATTTCTGTGTTTATAGCATCTGGCTTACGACTGCAAGTCCTGGGGCATCAGAAATAGGATGGCTTACATCAGTGATATTTATAATGTGATTGTTCAATTGACAGCCCTGTAATTTAGATTTGCCACTTTATAAACCAACCAAAACCCTTCCGTCATTTCTTGAGAATGATTCTTTGAAGTATGGGTCCCTAATTCAACTTGATTTTTGTTTGGTTATTTGAAAAATAAATAATTTATACAATTTAATATTTATATAGTAGTGTTTTAGTGGTGTACAGCTTTCCTACTACTATTTTAATATGTCAGACTCCTCCATGTGCTACTGTTTCTCAGTTTACTAATAGTCACCAGAAAGTTCCCCAAGTTTAAAATATCATTTCCTCTCTATGAAAGGATTTTTTTTTCCTGGAAGAATATTTGAAACCTTTCAGAATTTTCCTGATGCAAACCCAAAATTAAAAATTATATCTGACACAGATTAGGATGGATTACATTAACTCATGTTTTCCAAACCAGTGTAAAGCTTAATTTCTTAACTGAATTTGTAATCATTTATCACATATAACCCATTACAGTATGAATATCTCTTAACAGTTAAGCATAAAAAAAAAAATGTGGATATCATGTAAATCTTATCAGGATCACTAAAATAATGGGACTTTTGTTTACAAGGTGTCGATTGGTTTTAGAAGCTTTGATAATGACTCCAGACAGTCAATAAATACAGAGACTTTGACATACCCAGTAGGAGCCAAACTGAACTATCTAATCTTTTTAAAATGACAGACAGCACAATGAACTCTGAACTTAATCCCCCCCAAACATTAAGGAGACAGTTTAGTGCTTGAAGTACTATTCAAACTCAAACCCTACATAAAAAAAAAATCACTAAGTGTCTGATTTAAACACACAAGAAAATTCAGAGTTAAGGCTGGTTTTCCTTCCCATTGTGTCTGGCCAGTGGTCTGTGGTGGGCTCCAAGTCCGTCAGTTGCTTGTCTTAGGCAAGGAAAACACCTTTGTGCCTTTTGAAAGTTTGTAGCCAAAGCATTAAAAATACTCCTCAAACCTTAAGCCTTAATTGCTTTTTGTTTCTATCAAGAAAATTTTCACCTCTGGAAGCAGATAGGGTGGACAATGTTACATGGTACATTCCAAGTGACAACATTTACACTGTTGGGATCATAACCTTTGAAAATGATACATTGCCTTTAAGAGGCAAAGGAAACTTTAAATGTAAAGCTTACAGGGGAGAAGGGTGGATGGTAATGGCTAACATACAACTTACGTATATATGAGCATATAAATATATTAAATACTTTATTTTAGCTTGTCAGTTTTTAAAATAAATAATAGGACCATCTAACTGCAGGACTGTTTCTTCTAGTAGTAATCAAGTAAGAGAAAAGAAAATAAAAATGTCCTTTTAGTTATCATTAGCAGTTCTTCTAATTGTTTGCTTTTTAACATCTTCAGAATTTCTACATGCAAATCTGCATCCTTCACTACTGCTGAAGCTTTGCTATTACGCGGTTTTCCACAGATTGCATCTTGCATGTGCTTTTTATTGGTTTGTCTTATAAATGTACCTCTCTGCCTAATGAACAGAGGAATTAATCCATTCTAACCTTTTCAGTGCATCCCTCTTGCTGGCTAATGTAAAGTCTGATGTGAAAAATGCTTTTGTTTTATTCTTAACATGACCCAGATATCTTTACTTTCTTTCCTGGTAACTGGAGATAAGCTGTGTTTAATCTCTGTATTTGTTATTAATTAATTCCACCAAATGGATAATATTTCGTGACATCTCTTTGATACCTCTCAGTGTCTCCGGTAGATTGCTGTATGTGAAGGGGGATATAATTTAAATCATCATTTGGGCTTTAAATATTACATGTTTCAATTCCCAAAATCTGCTTACATTGTTGAATGCAATTTGTTGTTCTACAATTTTGTAATTTTTTTTGGTAGTATCCTTATTGTCTTGGTAAGCTACAGCGTGTAAATGGTTTCAAATATTTTATGTTATTAACAATGATTCTGAAGTCAACAATTTCTGAGGTTCCCACTATCTGTGTTTTGCTACGATTGATTGTGTAAGCTTGTCTTTCCTGCAGTGCTTGATGAGTAGATTATAGCTGCTTGTTGTTGAGTTGTCCCTCAGGTGTGTTACATTATCAGGACAGCCTAAATCTTATAATGGATTGTTATTGAGAGATGTGATATCTGTGTTGTCATGATGAGATCAACCAGTAGAGGTGAGTGTGTGAGTATTTATTTGGCATCGGTGTCTGATATTTTAAAACATTTTCTGAAGTCTGAATTTATATTATACAAACTCTGTCCTGATTTCAGGCTCTAGTTATGCTAATTGTTTTTGTTGATGATCTCAAAATTTCAAGATATTATAATTAAAAAAAAAATCTCAAAATGCTTACTTTTTAATATTTTTTATATGTTTGGCTAACAGGATTTTGATAATCAGTACTTATTCTGGTGGTCATTTGTGGTAAAATTAGTGGAATTTCATGACAGTTGATTTACACAGCACTTTTCCTTTGCAGTAGTTGCCTTACCTTTCCATAGTTGCCCAGTTACTATTTCCTGAATCAAAGAATAGCTACATGTTTTATAATGGGAAAAAAAAAAAAGAAATACAAAGAATTAGAGCCTTCCATGTCTATGATGAATGAAAATCCACAACTGCTGACTTATTTGGCTTCTGGTTTTTTTCCTTCTTGATTTCTTTAAAGCCTTTGTTAGTCATTCTAATATATTGCTTCCTAAATATGCCTCTGTTTACTGTGGACAAGTACTGTTGAAAACTTCATAATAAGAAAGTCTGTGTTAAAGAACTACACAAGTGGTCATGAATAACCTCTAACCAGTATCCAGTTACAGCAGAACCTACAACAAGCTAAAATAATTGCAGCATCTTTTATTCTCCCTTGGTATTTCCCCTCTCTCCCATCCTCTGTCCTCCGCCACTTGGTCCCATATGCATTGTGTTTGGGCAGTCCCATCACAGACCAGGCTATAACTGAGATTAGTTACAGGCATTTGTAACTTTTTTCTCTGTTTGTAACACTGGTAGCCATGAAAGAGTTTAAGAAAGCTGAATGATGACTGCTGGCATTGTGGGCAAAGCATCCTTGGCACAGGCCAGATGGTCCAGGGCTCATAGACTTACCAAGTTCCCCCTCTGTGAACTAGGTACAGTGCAATATACATATATAACACAGCCCCACCAAACTCCCCTTGCCCTGCTGGAGCAACAGAGACTTGTACCTGCTCTTGTACCTGACTTGCCCTGGGAGTGTTGTGGCAGGCTTGGGGCTGACTTGGTGATATCCATGTCCTGGGTTTGTTGTCTTGGGCCTGCCTATTTTTAAAGCATTGAGCTCTCTTTTCACTTGTAACAGCTCCCCAGTGTGGCTCAGTATTGATGTTTGTGGAGGTCTTGGTCTCCTGAATGGAAACCAGGTACTACTTTCTGGAGGAAATCCCAGCCAGTGAGCCACAGCCATTGAGCTTCCTACCAAGAAGGCAGATAAAGGTGCAACATTTTTCCTCCAAAAAGAATAGCATTTACCATATCTTTAATTCCCAACTGTGCAGGAATTTCCCAAGAAGTACTTACCAGCTTTCCAATTTTTTAATTGATCAGACCCTTCCCTTACTTTGTTGGACTGTGTATTTATAGCAGTGTAACAGTAAACCAGATCTGCCTTTGTTTTTTGTAATTTATGCTTTTTTTTTCTTGAACAGGAAAGCATTCATTATCAAATGTTGTGAGAACAATACAGTAACTGGAGGTTATTTTATATGAAAATGTTGTTGATTGTTCCTCCCCTAGAAATCTCTCTTGGCAGCTCACTTCCTGACAAATGAATCAGCAAAAGTTGTTCATGAAAGTTGTTAATATATAATACAATCACCCAGCACTGCACTGGTTCCTTATCTATGAAGTCCTTTTGTGATCAATGTTTCACATCACCTTTTGATTATAGTCTCTGAGCACAAACAGTTTCTTAATATAAATTAATGGCCTTGGAATTTCTAAATAAACATTCCCTTTTGTTTAGCATCATTTCCTATTTTCTTACCAAAACAGAGTCTTATTGTAATTGTTCAGTTTTCACTGGAAAAAGTGTTTGTGGACTGGAATGTTCTCGAAAAACAAGAAGTTCCTTTCAGAGCTATTAGTGTTGATTTACAAGGTCTAACGGGCAGTGTTAATTGAACATAGCTAGGAAATATTACAAAAAAAGCAGCTAGTGTGGTGTGATCCTGTAAATAATGATCCCTGCATTCATTCACTGGAAAAGAGGTTTTCATTTGAAATATAATACTATTTGGCAATGTTGGAGGTTTGTTAATTATTTTATTTGGTTTTGTTTGTTTGTTTGTGGTTTTTGTTTGTTTTTTTTTTTTTTTCTTTCACAGTAATAAACCCCAGTTTATCTAAGCAGGAGGTAATCAAGGTACTTCCTCTAAATTTTCTTATTGTTATTAAGACAACTAGATAGTTAGGCATAGGCTCTTCAGTGAAATAAATTCTGAAGATTTCCTCTGGCCAGGTCTGACTAGCAGGACAGTTAAAATACCAGCTATCACGGAGTGGTAAGCTAATGTTAACTGTCCCCTCTTGCAAACTTCAGTGAAGCATGAGTGGAGAAATGTAGCAGAAGCATAAGCTTGACCTGCACAAAACTGGTGCAAAAAGCTACCTTCCTTTTTGAAGGTAGAGTTATTTCACTTAAATCAATTAGGTGGAGTTCTAACTAAACTGAAGTAAGAGCCTGAGAGACTGAAAATGCCGATGGAGATACTCAGTTTAATTAATTACTAGCTAAAGTGATTCAAACTTACATTCAGACGAGGGATTTTTTTTTTTCCCCTAAAGCTTTTAAAGAATATAGGCCATGACAAAAATGATCAGACTTCTGAGTGGGTTGTTTGTGGTGGTTTCAGTTAAAGGGTTTCAGTTTGCAAATAAGGACAGACTCAGACTGGGCACAGTGTATGTCAGTCACTGCAGCTCAGCAGACAGAGCGACTTGTAAAGCTGAGATCATTTGGCCATCACCAGTCAGAGGTCCATACACTTGTCCTAACCTCAAGTAATTTTACCCTAAGTAATTTTAAATTCTGAATTGCTCATATCCCAAACTACAACAGGGGCTGTTTTTCTCTGGAAAGTTGTGGGTTACATAATGAATTTAAATACTGTGGCTAAGTCTGGGTGCTCTTAAAGGGGGGGGGGAGAAAAAAACCCCCTCCTTTTCCAGAAAAGCAATGTCTTCAAGGACAGCATCTGTAAATATATCTCCTCACTGCCTACAAGGAAGCAAAGCCCTCAGGCTCCCAAGGCACATCCTTGACTCAAGGTTTTAATTGATGCCTGTTCCTTAAAAACCCAAGTAAGCAAAGAGAAAATTTTTTTTATACATCACTGTTTTATTCTGCAGAATGATAAAGATGTTAGTTTGTAGGCTATTATTCAGTGCTATTAAACAGTGTCTCCTTCAAATAGGAAGTTTAAATGCTGTGTTAAAAAATAGATGTATTTAGTTAATCTGATTTATTAATTACTTTTTGCATGTGCTCAGAGATGGGGCTGAGCGTCATTTCACGGTTTGTATATTACAATGGTACTTGTTCCTCAATGGCACCGAGCATTATACAAACATGTATGATGAGAGTGGCTCTCCTCTTGTTCCTGCTGCTGTCAGAGAGAAGGGCTGCTGTCCAGCCAGTAGTCTTGATTCCTGTATTGACTTTTACATGGATAACATCAGCACCAGCTGACGATCTCTCCAGATATTTTTAGGCACTTGTAAGATGTCAGTGAAATTTCAAAAGTACTTAGTGACACACTGCCTTCATAATGGGAGAGATGTGTATTGTTTTGAGCAATTTACTATAAAAAAACAGGTGTAAATGTGCAATAGAACTTAGTTTCCTCAATACTTTGGTGGAGATTGTTATATACACTGTCCAATTCTTAAATCCAATATAATTAAAACAAAAACCAATGTATTTATGGATTTTGATTAAAATTCAGGAAGCATAATTCACTTAAATGCTCTGAAAGAAAACAAAGGTAATTTCACTGCTGCTGTCTAATATGCTGTCAGTAGGGAGTAGTCAGGAAAGTCAGCAACCTTAGAAGAATTTTATCAGATGCATGCTAAGGAGATGTCTTAGTAGCTTTTGGATAGACAGGTGCATTCAGTTCAAGGAAACTCAGATTTTTAGTCATGGTAATGCTTTGAGCACTAAAACAATTCCTAACATTTCCCTTGGCTTAGGGTGTATATGTAATACATAACAATGAATGTTATTTTAAAACAGAAATAATAATATTATATGCAATAACTTAAAGCACTGTTTATCCTGCAAACCCTCACCATACTGAAGTGCATTTGGAACAATTACAAAACATATTAATTTGTGACAACTGGCTGTGAATCACACACAGTGGCCTCCTACCTAATCTGGTAAGGGTTTTATTACAGTTTTTAAAGGTTAATATCAAATTTATTAATGTCTCCAAGATACATTTTTTTCTGAAAAAGCAGTATATTACAAATATCAAAGCATAAGAAGGTAGGTAACCACTATACCTTTTATCCAAATTGTTCTTATACTTCTATTTCATACACAAATGCACGGTTTTATCTCAAAAAATGAAAAATTTGGAGAAAATTTTTTTTGTGTGTAATGAATGGAGAGGCCTAGCAAAGTACTAGAAGTCTCTTTTTAACAGAGCAAAGGTTGCTGTCTTCAATAGGTTTCTGCCAGCTGAAACTGATACTGCTTAAGTACTCCATTCATTCCAGCCTATGTTGTACACAGGTTGTTACTGCACAGGTCACACTGAATCATCTGTTGCTGTATAGCTATTCTTGTTGTATTTGCTTGGGCAAATACATTTTTCTGTATTCTGAATTCCTGATGGCATAACCTTGAGCTATATAAGCCTAAGCTTTCCACTACAAACTTTCAATGGTATATTTGAGAAAAATAATTTTGTCCTGATCAAATGGGCCAGGCTGAGCTAGGTGCAGCTGTACTGTTGATGCTGAGGTACAGGGAAGTGCAGGTTCTTCATGCATTACAGTTCTTCAGGGGGTGGGTGGGTAGAAAAATGAGTGAGAAACAAGTTAGAGCTCCCTTCTACCTCCTGGTAAATCTCCAATGGCAGTGTTCATCAAGAAGCTCAGGTAGCTATTCAGATCATAGAATAAATAAAATTTCTTAAAGCATATCTGCACCAAGGAAAAAAATGGCAGCAGTAATTCCATCTTCTCCTTATGTGCCTGTTTTTCCCAGGAACCATTTGACAGGGTTGTTGCTTGATCTGAGAGGCAGGTAGAAATGAGTCTGGCCATCAGAAAAGCAGGCACAAGGGAAACGGGAGCAGCCAGGGCAGTTTCTAAGGAGAATGAGCTGGTTTTCCAGGGTCCAGTTTGGGGATGAGCCCAGGAAAGGAGGAATACCAGAGCAGAAGATGCCAGAGAAATGACTAATGCCATTGTTGTCCTTCTGGAGGGATTTAAAGAGGAGATATCTGGGCAATGACCAATGAAGTAATTTGTTATGGATGGCATTGCATGAGAAAATTATCTATAGTAATTCCATTTGAGGGTGGGCATTTTTCCCCTTTCCTCTTTTCCATGAATCATTCAAAATGGATTCCGATCCAACTGGGAAAAAAATTAAAAAAACTTGATGCTGCTAATCTTCTATTGGCAATTTTAAAAAAAAGTAATCTACACTGTAACTGCATACCCAGTAGGGATTCTATACTCCAGCATATGCTACACTTTATGTAATGGTCACGTGGGTAAAATGTGTTTCTAAAGTATTAGCACAGGCAGGCAAGATTTAAACCAGCAGTTCTTGGCTCTCTGGTATTCCATTAGGGTTGAGGAAGAGTGAGTATTATGGGAGGAAAGGGAAAAAGGACGTGGTGAAAGTGGTTTTGCCCTAGATAAGCCTCTGCTTCCTGCTTCACAATCTTGTTATTTTCCTCAATTTCCCCTCTTATTCCACACAGAGCTGTGAACCACTTTTACACCTTCAGCAAGAATTAGGTGCTTTGGCTTATTTTGTCAAAGGGAAATCTGAGGATGACTGGAGAGATGACAGCAGCTGTCTCTACAGCTTACAGGGCCTGAAATTTCTGCATGTCCAGACGATTAAATACTTCCTTCACAGAAATAGCAGGAACTTAACCAGTACAGAAAACACCTTCCCTTTTTTTGCCAGAGACTTCTAGCAGATTAATACTTTCTCAGGCTTCTTGATCTGGTTAAATCTCAACAAGTACAAGTGTGGTACCTCAAAAATTATAACTACTACTCTCATTTTCTGCATAGGGAGTACCATAATTTTTAAAAAATAGATAATTAAATATTTAGCCTTGTCTTTTCTGACGATCTATTTAGTTGTAGCCTCTGAGTATGCTATGTATAGCTGTGAAGTAAAGATACTGTTCTGCCAGAAGCTGATGTCATGTGACTGTACTGAATTTGTCCTTTTGTCTTTTTGCAAAAAGCCTTTATTTCCTTGGACAAGGCAGTCCCCTAAAGCTTTTTGAGAGTGGCCCTGAACTCAGCTGGGAAAAGCAAAAGCTCATATATGACTGAAAGATGTAGAATTTGGGCATGTCTAGTCAGCACTCGGGTTATGGAAGAGGTGGGGAAGAGCAGAAGAGGTGGGGAAGTGGAGAAAGGGAGCACAGGTTGGAGAGATAGCATAGGGAGGAAGCAGGGTCATCTGCAGCAGAAGGGGCTTTTGGCAGGTGTTAATATGCTCCTGCCCATGGATCTGAGGTCAGATACAGATCCATCACTATGTGTTAGATCCTCCTCTACATGTCATGGTCTCAGACAGGTTCAGCGTGGGTGTAAACCACTCTGGAGAGCCAAGCAGCCGGGCCCGGTGGTCTTTGGTCTAATCCTGTGCAGAGAATCAAGGTACTTCAACACCCACTGACACAAACCAAGAGAGTCTAACACCTGCCTATTCATTCACCTTTGTATTTGTTTGCTTCTTTTTATGCTGTTTTGCTTTCTTACTAAACGTATGTATTTCCAGGCAGCTGTAAGACCAACAAGAACATTTGCACAAGGGTTTCAGAGTCCTGTTTATTTTGGTTGGTTGATTTCCTAAAGCAAGCTTCTCTTTAAATTTTGGGGAAAGAATGAAGTAGTTGTATACAAAGCCTCTGTAAGTATTAAACTAATTTAAAATCATAAAAGCTCTTTGTATAAATGGTCATTCTATTTTTATTGCAAGCCATGGCGTGTGATGGCTGGGTGAGATGTCCAAGGCATCTCTGATCTACCTGGCCTGCCTGTGCTCTGCCACAGTGGCAGTAGATGTACTATCTTCTACCACGTGAACAAGCTAAGCTTACTGTAATAATTTTTGCAGTTTACTTTCACAGTGTCACCTGCTAACTGTTAAATTAATGCCAAGTCTGGTAACTGTTAAGATTTGAATGAGTAGTTACAGTATCCTTTCATCTGCATGTGTGTGACATCCAGTGGCTGGATGGGTCAATCACAGGCTCCAATTTCTTGTGTAAAATGTAAAAATTACTTACAACTCTGTTTAGAATGTGAAAGCAGGAAATGTATTGGTTATTAATTCTAGCAGAGCAATTGCTTAATTTGGGTTTAAAAATAATCAGGCCATTAAAACAGCTTGTTCAATGGAACAGATTGGAGATTTGTACATAGCCTTAACTCATTATAGCCTTTAGAGTTCTTTCCCACTGCTACTGATGTAAACTCATCTACCCAGTGTTCCCACTGGGCACAGAGATGTGAATAAACAATATATCACCCTGGTCAGAAATGAGTAATCTGTTTTCCTGCACTTAGTTGACTGCACCATGACCAGGACTCTTGCTATTTTTTTCATTAGCAGTACTCAAGTAGGAAACAAATTTTGATTAAAACTCCTGAAATATTTTAAATAGCCAAATATATTAAGTTTGGTTATCCAAATAGTATTAAATAAGGCTTCTAAAAAGTTGCTTAAATGGAAAGATCTAGACCTCCCCTCTCATGTTTGAAGTAACTGAAATTTTAAAGTAATTCATGGCGGTTGTCTATTTTGTTTGCCATCATCATAATAACAATGATTTGACATCACTGCTCTCAGCATTTGCTTATCCATTTTTTTTTGCTATGCAGGTAACAGTAACAGCTTTTTTTATTGCACACTCAGAAAAACCACAGTTGTCACAGAGCATTTTTTGCAATTTTTTTAATTATAAGTAGCATTTACTAATGCTGCAAAGGAAAAATATGAAAACATAGAAGTTTCTTTCTGCTTTTCTTATCTGCTTTACAAGGTCCATAACCATATTTCATAAATCCAGCTAATTTCCTTTTTACACAAGCAAAAGGAAAACCACATTTTTTTAAAAAGTGCTTTTAATCTCTTAAAACCTAACAGAGAAATTAAGCACTCATGTCTAGCGTCCGAAACCACTTTAAAATTGTGCTTCCAAAATTACCAAATTTCAGGCTTATTATTTATTAATGATGAGCTATTTCAAAGATGTAAAAATATTATTTTGGCAGAAAATTTCCTGTTAAGATAAAGAAATTGGATGCACAGAGAACAAAGACTGTGTGAGGCCTGGGCACTGCATACAAGGCAAATGTTAGCAGCAGACAGGAAAACAGCAGCTGTGCACCATTCTTGGACACAAAGTCCTCAGGAGTCACGAGGTTAGCGCAGGATCTCTTTTTTTCATGCCTGGTTTTGCTGACTACAGAGTCACTTAGTCAACTATAATAATCAGAATAAAAGTCCTCTCCTAAAGTTAGACTAGTTTTATGCTAATCTATGGCAAGAAAAAGCAAGTCAAATCTGTCAGAATTGTGTCTAGAAGAAAACAAAGATCAGATATATGAAAATGCCCTTGCTGAGATCCAGTCCTTTGAGCTGCCTCTTGGAACCACACTAAGGTATGCTTCTTTTTGATAATACTGTACTCTTCATGATGGATATGTTCCATTCTATAGCTGTTCTTTTAGTCAGTCCAATAGATTAGAAACTTGGTTTTCCTGACCTACAGGACTGTTGGGTTTAATTTCAATGTGATTGGCCCTAAATGAAAAAAATACAAACCAAGGTCAGATACTCAGCTCTTTCTTTTCACCAGGACAAAGTGATCTATTACTGACTACTGGCTGCGGATTTGCTGTGCAGAAAGAAATTACTCTTAGAAATGAAAACAAGAGGAAATTTTGTGTAGCACTGTTTTTAATTTGATGTTAACAGCTAAATTATTAAAGTAGTAATTGCTTCATCATATTCTTACATTTTTAAGAAATGCAACTTCCTTTAATCACTAAAGACACAACTACTTGAGGTTTTACCACTGATATTCCTAAATACCTGAAGATTTTTTTTTTTTCATTTGCAGCTTATGGAAACTGTTTCATGGTAAAAATGCAACTGAAAAAAATTCCTCTGCATATTTGTCCCTAAAAGAGTAATACACAAAAGAGTATGATGTTATATAAGTATAATGTCAGTATCTGTAGAAGAGTTTTAAAAATAGCCTGCCTGGCACTACAGGCATCAGGTTGCAGTAACTATCAAGCTAAAAAAAGAAAATTTAATTTACCCCCAAAAAATATGTCAATCTATTATTCAGTACTTTGGTGATGGAAAAAAAAGGAACGTGGGAAGATTGTTACTGCATTTGAATGATTTCTTGGAGTTACTATTGTGGCGGTAGCTTGTAGGATTTTTCCTATTTTCTTTTTGCCTCATGCGCTTTGTAGGCACTTGTCTACATTTGGAATAGTCCCTGTTGATTTAGTAGGTGTCATCAATAAATTCATTTGAATCAACACTGAATATGACAAAGGCACAAAGACGTGCAGTCTTCAGTGCCATTTACTAACTCGTGTACAGGTGTAGTTGCACCAGGGCAGGAGAGATGACGAGTTTGATTACAGTAACTGGAAGGGTGCCAAATGCTATTGTAGACCTCGATGCATTCACAGTTGTGAATTGCTGTTAATAGTAAATTTCCTTACTGGAAAAAGTAGCTACACATCACCCTGAAGCTTTAAATATCTGGCCTATTTTTTTGCATGGGCTTCCCACTTGTGCACAGATAACTTTGCCCAGAAAGCAGGTGTATCCTGTCTCCTGAGCATGCAAAACCCAAGGACTAATTCATCTTTGGCCACAGACCACGAAGTGTATAATTTTAATAGAAGATAGGCTATTCCTCCTTCACTGAAAAACGAAGCACTAGGAAACAATATGTCAATTTCTAGTGAAACACAGCAAGCTAAGGCGCGAAAAAGTGTACTTTTTTGTTGTTGTTTGGTTTTATTTTTACCCCGACTCCCAAATTTCTATCACCTAAAGAATGGAAGGAACCAAGGCTGTGACATAACCTGAATGCAGAAATCCCCGCACAGACTCCATCTCAGGGGTCGGTGCCGCCGGCCCTGGCAGCCGCCTCCTACAGGGATAGGCACGGGCACGGCCCGCGTGTGCAAGAACGCTTAAATCAAACCAAACCAAACAAATAACAGTAACAATAAAACAAGACCATACCATGAAACAAACCAGAACTATCCCAGAGGAAAGGGCCGGGTTTGACCCTATAAACCTCCAAGGCCTCCCTGCAGCGCGGTGCCCCGCGGCGGACGGGCGACCCGTTCCGAGCGCAGCCGGGACAGGGGCCGGATTTTGGGTGTCCCTCGTCTGTCACAGGGCGCTGAGCGGGTCGGAGCGAGTGGTGCAGGGCAGACGCAGCTGCCCGCGGTCTCTACCGGACTCCAGCGCTCGGAGATGCCCGGGGGACGGAGAGGCTTTGCCGGGCTCCCGGGGTGTTCCCGGCGCAGCCCTTCCCCTGACGGGGGAACCGGTGGGGTACCGGCGAGCTGGGACGAACCAGGCGGGCGCGGTGCGACCGGCTCGTCCTCACCGCTGCCCGCGCCCCCTCCGCGCCGGGACACCCTCCCCGGCGTCTCCCACCTCCCGGCTCCGCGGCCGCTCCTCCCTCCCCAGGTCCCTCCCTGGCACCTCCCGCCGCGGCACGGCCGCCGGGTCCCTCCCATCCAAGATGGCGGAGAGTCTCCCCGAGCATGATCGGATCCTGCAGGAGATTGAGAGCACCGACACGGCCTGCGTGGGACCCACCCTGAGGTGCGGGGTGCGGGGGCCGCGGGGCCAACGCCGCTGGGCGAAGCTTCCCCCGCCCTTGCCCGCCCGCCGTCNAGAGCGGGGCTGTCACCCCGGGCCGCGGCGCTGACAGGGGAGCGGGGCCGAGCGGAGGCGGCGGCCGTGCCCCGGCCCTGGGCTGGCCGCTCTCGGGCATTGTGAGCCGGGGAAGCAGCGGGGCGCGGAGCGCGGCCTCGGGACGGGGCGGCCGGGCTCGGCCAGGCTCGGGGTGCCCGTTGTAACCCAGGGCCGGCCTTTCCTGCCCCGCGCTTGGACACGAGGCATCTCCCTGGGGTGTGCCGGGACGCCCGGCTCGGTGCTGGGAACGGGACCGAAACCGTGTCGTGGGTGGGTGTTGCAGTGCTCCTCTATGCAGCCTTTAATGTTGCGGTCTGAAACATCCTGCCCTGGTCAGCTTCATCCTCGAGATGTGACAGTGTTTAGAGCATTTCTGATGTGCCATGATTTCAATGTTTTTTTCTTCTTCCTCCAGTTCCACTTACTGCCAAAGAGCATAGCCTGCATGTTGAAAAAAAGGTTTTGCATAACCTTTCCTGTTAAGAGGGGAACATGAGAGAAAGACGGGGAGAGAAGCGCAGAGCCTGGAGGGAGTGGATTGGGTATTGGAGGAGGCACACTGGGAAAGGGGATCTTCATCCTGGAGCTGTGTTGATGGTTCCTTGATTAGAGATGTCTGAAAGAAGTGAAAAAGCACGGATGCTAGCCAGACAGGGGAGAGAGAACTGTGAATTCTTCCCTCTGAGAAGACACAGAGTGACTGTTTGCAAAGAACTGGAAAAGGCAGTTTGTGTGGCAGCATGCAGCACAGTGGTGAGCGTGGTGCTGCTTGCTTTTCCTGGAGCAGGAATGGTGCCTACTGGAGAGTGTGGACAGGGCTGGAAAAGGGTAAATATAGGGTACACGGAGGAGGAATACTGTACCGAGAACTGATGGAAGAGAAATTTATGTTGTGTGCGAAATTGATCATTTTACACTTCACAGCAAATGATTTTGAGGTTGGTGCATGTGTCTACAGTGGGTCCTCCAGAGCAGTGTGGAAGGTGGCAGTCTGGGCATTTGTGCAAGGCTGGGGCTAATCAGTCCTCCAAGAGCCCAGATGGTAGGGTGGTCCAGGCATCACACAGGGGCTGCTTGTCAGGTCAGTCTGGTCTTGGAGGTCAGCTTGGAGCAAACTGCACTCTAATCTCCCCTCGTGTTCCTTAAACACAGCCAGTATTGGGAGTACAGAGTGGAGATGTTGAAACTGAGCAGCACAAGGAGCTCAGGGTGAGAGAAACTAGCTGAGATGCTTTGAGACTTGAGTTGTCCCTGGAGGCAGTTTAGCCACGTTTCAGTTAACGTGCCCAGGCAGGCCAAGGCTGATGTCTGGAAAAACAAAAACTTAGCAACAAAATATTAAATATAATTGTAGTTTTGCTACCATCTCTAGGATAGAGCTTATATCACAGAACGCTGGGTAAAGGACATACAGAGAATCAGGCTACATAGCAGAAGAAGGTGTGTTTGGGAACCACAAGTGTGGATGGGGAAGGGACTATATGAATCTCTTATCCATGTTAAGCATTTAAAATTTGCTGAAGTTTTTATAAATACGGACATTTAATTTCTTAATTTCCTTGTGTGTTCCTGTCCTTTCTTCTCTTTGTGTCTCATCTGTCTTGTCTATCTTGTTATCTCACCGACCTTCCAGTAGGGGAATTTTGCATTGCTGACTTTAAGGAATTTTTGGAAAAGAGTGCATGTTGGTCTGACTTAATCTCTAGTGTTCAATTGCACATAAGAAAAAATGAGGCTGAAGAATGGTTACACCTGGCAGAGTGTTTTGAAAGAAGTCCAGCCAACATCACAGTAATATCCTGCTACTTCATAAGAATAGCAGTGTTTAAAATCAAAACTGTAGCTATTTGCTCAGCTATGTCTGTTAGAATTTGTGAATTGCTGTGCAAAACTGAGAAGTCCAAAATCCCGCAACTAATTTCAAGATCTATTTCAGTGAACAGAAGCGTGAGTGTTGTTTTCTGTGTGACATCTAGGTTTTACTTGCTAGACAATATGAATCAAAGAAATGAGTTGAGTAATTATATTCAGTTGTGTAACATAACATGTGTACAACATAAAGTGATCCACTGATTTCCAGTCACAGAAGCCATTGAAGCTAGTTATCTCATGTAATGACTGAAATGACATTAATTTCATTGTGTGAAATGGAATGTTTTCATAATCTGTAGTCTGTAATACTAGGAGAATATTTATAGCATTGTCACATGAGATAAAGTACTAACATACCTACTTAAATAGCAGAACAGAAGAAGGGGCTCGAAGTGAGCGGTTTGGATAAGTAGCATGAGGTATAGGGATATGCAAGGTATGACTTATCCTTAATTGTTCATATCATGATCTTAATGTCTTCCTAGTGCATCCATGCTTCATAAAAGAAGTGTAGTATTTTTTGTGGGCTGTATGTAGATTCCATGGAAACACATTTCTGCTCTTGTTTTTCTTCAGGGTTCTGTTTGCTAGTTTGGCGCAGCTGCCCCTGCCAGGGTGCTGTTTCCTATCCTGCTACAAGAATGACAGCATTTGTTCTCATGATATAAAAACCAGCAGTATTTATTGATATATATAATGGTTTTGTGTATAATTTACAAGTAAGAAACAACACACAGCCTGATCTTGCAGGTGATTTTCTAGTGTTGAGATCTACCCATATAGAAGAATGGGAAATGCAGTCGTTTATAGGAGGAATCAAGGTACAGCTGGTACAACTGGGATTATTTACTGTTTAGGAGAGAAAGTTATCTCTTAAAGATTGCTCTGCATGTCAAGAAATATGAAATGGAAGAGATTGGATTTAATTACATTAATTTTCTTTTTAGATTTTAACTGGATGAATTTATTGATTTCAAATTGCTGGTATTTTACTTGCATCTCTAAATTCAGTAACACATGCTGAATCATTATAAATGAGAATTGAACAACTGTATAACATGCCATTCATTAAACAGGCAGACTGCATATAGCAAGCCAAGATTAATTTTTTTTCGTCAGACTGTGAAACTTTTATCAACATCCTTTTAGCTTTAATGGCTAACAAAATAAGATTAGTGACAACACCTGTTAAAGGCTCATCACTCTCACCTTTTTATATAACATGTTAATATCTTGTAATTCACATCACATACTTTTGGGCTTTGCAAACCCAGGGAGAATTATCAGCACATTTCTGATCTTTAAAAAGGAAATGGAAAAAGGCAAAAAGAAAGAAAGGCAATTCCTATATTCTCTCTCTCAAAAAAAGATAAATTAAAAAGTTAGTAATAAAAAAAACTTTCAGACCCCCACTGAACTTGGTATAAATACATACTAACAGAATTTCAAGTGTCAGTTTTTAAGATTATCCTCAAACTTCTTGAATAGTCAGTTGGACATGCTGGGGAAGCTAAAATGATAAATTCTGTTCAGAAGAAAGTAATTGACCTTCTCTGATGGTTAGTTTTCGATTGATTGAAATAGGTCAAAGTGTAGCTCAACAGAGTAGAAGTTGTTCTACTGGTGTCCTGATATACTATAGTTATGAGTCTCTTTGAGTTTGTGGTAATGTGTAGTATTTCAAAGCATTTTTAAAAAATAAATTAATTAACTCCTAAACTCTAGCTTGGCAATGTATTGTGTAAGACTTTTTCTGAACACTTCATCTCATGAGCTTTGCATCACTGAGTCTGCACTGTTCTGTGGTCCTCCTAAGGTGAGGTGAAGTTGATAAGGAGGTGCTATGTCTATTGATGTATCTGTAAGTGGGATGTGCTCTGTGGCTTTAACCCACAATTGCAGCTCGGAAAGCACTCGTCAAAAGTCAGCATAAAAATGCTTTTGAGTAGCTTCTCTGTTCCTGAAATATGTCATCACCAAGCTGTTGCCTGGTAGATGTTAGAGCATCTTCTAGGTTGTTCTAAGTTGTGCTGGCCATGAAACTTCCTTGCAGAGTTACTAAAGGGCCTCCTCTGAAGACATCTCACTGGCCTGTTGTCTCTGGCTGCTCGAATCACACCCCCAAGAGCTGTTTGGTTCATGCATTTCTGTCTGATGCTGCAGTTTGCTGCAGTGACCTTCCACTGATCTAGGACTGCATTGCACTGGTAAATGCAGCCCTGAGCTACCCGGCTGCAAAGCGTAATCACTTCTGCATGGTGCTGCTTTTTTCTCATTTAGGTTAAACACTTTGGAGGTTAGATGTATATTTGTTATGAGACTCATAAATGAGTATGGATGAAGTGTTACAATTAGCTGATAACTGTTCATCCTGAGCTTCTATCCTTGTGTTGCAGAAAAGCTGAAGGTGAAAGGCACGCTTCAGTAAGACATCATTAGAAGAATAAGCAAGACTATTTTGTCCTTTCCTGGTCAAAGTATCTAAGAAAATTCAAAAGTAGAAATATGGAGAGTCTAGTTATGCTGGTTTTACTGTGCTGTGGTGCACTTTGCAACTGCAGATGCTTTGCTCGAGCTGGGGTCCATAATTTGTTTTGGAGATATTTTTGTATCTGTTGAGGGGGCCTGTGCAAAGCCAAGTGTGGAAATCTCCTAAATGCTCTGAAACTTCAGAGTAACTTGTTTTACTGAAAGTATCCATTACTGTTACTAGTATGCATGCTTTAGCTATGTGATTCTGAATCCTTAGCACAGCAGTTAGTAAGGGGTAACATAGGCAGTATGAATGACTTCTCAATATGTGGGAAGATAGTACAGCATTAACACAGTTGCAGGCAGGGAAATATATTTTCTGAGTACCTGTGGGCTGTTGGGATTTGTGATGTGGTTATCCAATGACAAACTGTGGTTGCCCTCATTTTTGCCTTGTGGTCTTACCTGTCAGGTAGGATTGTCTAAAGACATTTTTCTGTGTTTTCATTATTTTGGTTTTGGAGTATGAGCCAGCAGTTCCCGTTTTTGTCTATAGCTTAGTTTTGTTTTGAATATAGAGCAAACATAAGAGGAGATCATCAGCCAGTGCTTTAAATCACAATTTAAATGGTTTGATCATGTTTCAATTTCAAACAGTATGATAATCTCTTACAGATCTATTGGTTTGAAAATGAGTAGTCTGTATCTTTATTAATGGTCTGGCTTTGAGCACTGCTCAGTTTTCAAGTTAATGTGCTTCATTCCTAGTTCCCTTTCAAACTGAAGTTACAAAGTAGCCCCAAAGAACTGGAAGTTCCTTGTGTGATAGCTGTGGTCCTTTTTGCATCAGGTCAGAGAGTGTACTTTTATATATATTGTTATGGTTTAACCCCAGACAGCAGCCAAGCACCACACAGCCACTTGTTCACTCCTCCACCTGCAGAATGGGGTAAAAGCTGGAAAACTACTGGATTGAGATAAAGACAGTTTAATAAGGAATGCAAAAGCTGCCCACACAAGCAAAACATGGAATTGATTCACTGCTTCCCATGGGCAGGCAGGTGTTCAGCCATCTCCAGGAGAGCAGGGCCCCATCATATGTAGCAGTGACTTGGGAAGACGAACACCATCACTCCAAATCTCCTCCCCTTCCTCCTTCTTCCCCCCACTTTATATGCTGAGCATGATGCCATATGGTCTGGAATATCCCTTTGGTCAGTTGGGGTCACCTGTTCTGGCCATGTCTCCTCTCAACCTCCCACACACCCCCAGCCTCCTCAGGAACGTGGCAGCACAAGAAGGCCTTGACTCTGAGCAAGGCCTGCTCAGCAGTAACAACATCTCTGTATTATCTCTATATGATATTATTGTATTGATAGTATAGCACAAACCCAAAACATAACCCCCCACTAGCTACTGTGAAGAAAATTAACTCTATCCCAGGCCAAACCAGCACACATATTTCTATACCAGTGTATCTTTATTGTAATAGTGAACTTGTATTTTGTAACTGGGTTGTTAGGGAGTGAGGAGAATGGCCTACTTGCTGTGAAAAGTGTATCTTGAAAAACCGGAGCCTTTCTTGTCGTGTCAGTTTCGGATTTTCTTACTTGGTGAAGGATTTGATGATATTCCAAATGTTTCAGTTGAAAGGCAACAGTCAGATAAAACAATTGTCTATTTGATCTATACTTCTATGAAGGAACATTTTTGCTTGTCACTATTTTATAGAGTCAAAAGGGCATAAGAAGAGTATGTGCTGTAGACTGATTATTCTGGCATTCAGACCAAACTGCAGCTCTGATTTTTCCGTAGGCTAGCCTGATATTCCAGCCAGATTTGTCATTGGCAGCAAAAGTATTTTAGAAAGTGAGGATTCACTTGCATTGCTACAAGTTTCAACATATTACTTCTGAACTTTTTATAAAGCCTGAAGCTGTTTGTGGGTAATCATATCTGCACTGCATTTTTCTGTTGTGAAAAAATCTTTAGGTTCAATGCTGATTCAGTTCATCATGAAATATGTGTCTGCAAATCAGGTTATCTTGATCTTTTAAGTGTTCATGCATCAGCTTCTGACTCAGTTCTTGCAGTGATTTCCAAATGGGCAACTGCCAAGTGAAGTTTTAACCTGTCTGGTAACCTGTGTAAATGGTTCTGAAATAGCTCCCTCCAATTTTACAAGCATTACCAAAGAGTTGAAATTGTCGCAGTGTTTAGGAAACAAGTTTCAAAATACATTAAAGCTTTTAAAATAGAGGTATCATCTGCTGAGAGATCCAGAATAGTTTACTTAATAGGTGTTTCATCTAAATTTAGCTTTCTCATCCTATGAACATCTTATGCTTGTGCACTCTTACATCAGTTAAATTCAGGAAAATCAGTTCTTATTCCTGTCATCCCTTCATTGACTTCTTCCTCAAGCTGATTTTATCTAGTATCTGGTGACCCAGATTTTGGACCTGCCATGTGCATAGGAAGTGCATAATTTTACGTCCTTCACAAATGCCAGTCACATGGGTACTTATTTTCTTGCAGATTTTTTTGGAAAGCCAGCAGCACAGCCTGTACTCCAGCTTTCTTTGTGTGGTGCTGAACTGTTGCTCCAAGACTTTGCAATTTCCTCAATACTGATGGCTACCTGAGGGAGCCTTAGCATGATTCAATTAAATATGAGTCTGATTTTGACTAAGTGCTAAGAGTGTTTGCACATACAAGGCTGAAATTACAGTGACTCATCCAAACAAGTTTTGTCATGTTGCTTTTTATGTATTATACTACTGAGTTAATACAAGTCTGTAGTAATATTTCTTAAATAATGCTTTTAAGATAGTGCCCAGAATGGATTTGCAAATAGGAAACTATTTCTATGGGTTGTAGTAAACTATTAAGTCATAACTTGTCAAAAATATCAACATAGCTCTGCATCAGCATCAAGTAATCACATGAGATTTTATCTTACTGAAGGATTTGCTATGGCTAGTTATAAAATCTAGCTGTTGCCAGCCATTCTGGCTATTTTCTGGTGGTGGTTGAAATGCCCACATCTAATCCCTGTCACAACAGACCTTGATATAACAATGACAGAATTCTGAATTTGATGTTCAGCTTAAAGTATGTTCAGCAATGCATCTCTTCCTCATCTTATACATGTCCACTGTGGAGTTATTTGTACACCTGACAAACCATGTGCTGTGCATGAAGGAGTTAATGATCTCCTGGAGCCTGGCTGAAGCCCTTCCAGTACCTCAACCTTTGCGAGTAATAGCAAACTAGTAGGGGACTTAATCACTGACAGAAGTATTAAGAAGGAAGGAAGCAGATTTTAGAGTGTATCAGCCTTGACGGAAAGACATAGGATTTGACAGAGAAGATCTAAAGAAGATGCTGGGGATTTTTTCTTCTTCTTTTCATTTTTTTTGGATATAGCATGAGAAAGGTGTTTGGTTCACACTGTGGATGGGATTTTCACTGTGTCTTAGGGAAAGTAATTTGCTTGCAATATTTCAGTGAGTGTAGCTTGCAATCCTCCTGTGAATCAGAGTGATACAAAATTAATAATGCATATACTGTTGTATATGTAGCTAGGGGATACTTTTGAGACATTTCAGCTTCAAAAAGAAGTGTTTCAACTTTCAAGTATCACATACTTCAATTTTAATACACTCTATTACAGGCATTTAGATGTTTCTGTTGGTAGCAGCTCTCACTGGCACTTTCATAGTTTGCACACTACCTTATGCATAGAGTGACTTTGAAGGTTCTTTATCCCATTTTCTTCATCAAGGCAATGTTTTCTTCTGAGTTTTGTTTTAATTTCAACGTAAAAGTAACATAGTAGGTACAGTTTTATACTGTATATTTGTTCAGTTTTGTTTCATAAACTTGGGAGTCTGTAAACAGTTAGCCAATGTGTGCTACCTCCTCCTGAAATGCGGAGTTTCTGTGGCGTGCTGGAGTGTCACCTTTCCCTAAGAAATGGACAGATTTTCTTAGTCTGTTTGTTGAGCAAGTAGAGGACTGGAATAAGTCAGTTGCGTGAACACTGTTTATTGCTTCATAACAGAGGAAAATTCTGTGAGTTAGTTTCAGTTCGGCTTCTGAATCAAAACCAGACTTTTTTTAGAAGTCATCTTTTGTTTTCTTCAGTGATCCTGGTAGATGTGCAACGTATATACAGTGCAGGCTGCTGTTTTGCATGAGTAAAAAATATATGATGATTTTCTATGTATAGGCTATGAGAGCTCATAGAGTTAACAAAAGTGAATAATATAAAATTATTGTAAAATACATGCTTTGGTTATGTTGCAGGGGAATGTCCCTCATCAAAGAATTATCTGGTGTGATCAGTATTAAATAGAATACATTCTTAATCCATCTGATTTTGAAACTTTTTAATTACTGTATGTTTTATTTAATCTGGAACTTCATGAATTCCTGAAATAATGTATTTACATCTGTGTAGTGTGGGTATTCAAAGTTTGTTGAAATAACTAACACCTTTCTGACAGTAAATGTTCTGTTCTATTTCACGTCTCATGAAGAGGCATATGAAATTTGTTTTGTCAATTGGTATGTATTTATCTTGTATTTATGTCTCAAGTGCTCTAGATAAAAATGACAGATTAGCTAGATGTTGTAAGAGATGGCTAATTATTTCTGGAACATGTCTAATAGAAATCTGATCAAATTTTCAAAAAGAACTTAGAAGCTCACTATTTGGTTTACATGTGAGTCCATTGCTACTAAAATGTAACAAAACAGTCTATGGAAATATCAAGGGAAAATAAGAATATTACTCTATGGACTTCAACTTTTTATTTTATTTTCTATGAAATAAAATAGATTCCAACTACATCCACTTGGATCCATTTAGGTCTGTGGAACAGATGGCCAAACTTGGCATTTCGTTATGTGGCAATAGCCAGTACCAGAGTGAGTGAAGGGTCTGTTTCCTTTGCTGTCTTTTAATCTACTATTACAACATAAAATAAGGAAAGAAAAAGATAGCGCAGCACTTGTTTTTCAGTTTCTTGCTTCATACATCAGTAAGTCGCACAAAGGCTTAGCAGGAAGAGGCATCTCCTTGGTCAGCAGTGTAAAAACAGGAAGGAGGAAGTCTATTGCAAATCTGGGTGTACTGATTATCAGTTCATGTTTCGCTGCAGAGGATGTCCATTAACAGCCATCAGCGTGATCCATTGCTTATCCAGCATGAACAATGACTGCTGTAGTGCTGCTACTACAGAACAAGGACCCTGCTTATAGGAAGTAATGTTAACTAACAAACTGTACTCGGCCCTTTCCTGCTCATAGAAACAGGATACTATTAGTGAGAACAATTCACAGAAATTGCACATCCAGGAAAACCAGACAAGCAAAGCATAACAGCTAAACTAAGATTAATAAAATCTTTTAGCTTGAGTTCTGCATTGTTTTGGCATGTAATAGGATCTTCTAAATAGAGTGGTGAGATGTAATTATGAATAAGGATGACAGAACTGGACCCTTGGTAGCGCCTGGCATTGAAAGGCTGCTTAGGTTTTAAGAAATGTGCTTATTACCATAACTGCAGTTGAATTACAGGAAACACCTGGACATTATTTTATAAAGCATTTAAGAGTGCATGCAGCAGCCTATACAAAATTACTCCATGGAAAATCCTACAAAGTTTGCAGTTTGTGTAAACAGAAAATATCTTTGTATATTGTAGGACAAAGGAAGTCTTTGCCGTGTTTCCTGTGAAATTGCAGCTTAAATGGAGTGTGTGATACAGTATCATGGTTAGGGATGCCATGGTTATAGTCATAGTGACAGGTCTGTTTAAAGGGCAGAATGTTAGTTTGCACTGTCAGTGTTTTGTGCTTGCACTGATCCCACTGAATGCATCATGGAAATGCAAATACTGATGGCTGTTAATGGACATCCTCTGCATAAACTGATAATCAGTACTTTGTTTTATAATTTTATTTATTATGTCTCTTTGTTGGTGGTGGCTTTGTTTTTTGTGGGGTTTTTTTTTTTTTTGTTAGTGAAAGGAGAAATAGGGAGTGAGGACAAACACCTAGTGGGCCACCTCTTGCAATCTGTGTATGGGAGCTAGCTGAGAGCATCTCTAGCATCAGGACAAAATTGGCATTGGTAGCACGATATAAATTCTAAAACAATTATTTTCCAAAAGCACAGGCTCTTCATTCGAGAGTTGATTTATTTGTGTGTGTTTTAAGTATTACTTTGAAAAACTGAATAAAAAGTGTATGGTTGAGTTTGTTTTTTTTTTTTTGTGCCTTTGTTTAATTGATCAAAATGATCAGGTAATTTCCCCCCCCAAATCTGAAGCTCTACAAATGAATCTTTTTCTCTTGCATGTGTTGCAGATCAGAAGTTGCACGGTCAGACTTATATTCCATGTCAGACTTGTACAATTGTTGTACAGATATGTGTAATTCCTATCATTGTTACAGCATTCATGGAGTTGTAACTGATTGACACTAACTGAGTGGTTATCGGTATCCCGAAAGGAATGTGTGTATTCAGTTTTTAATTGCTTCGTATGTCTTGTGTAATCAGGAAATGAAAGACTTTGTGGCAATGTGAGCAGGGATGGGGAACCTGCAATTCATCCTAGAAATGGGGCAGAACAGGATGGGTTAGGGAGGTGTGAAGGTGGTGAAAGGTGGCAAGTCGTTAATGAGGAGTTTCTTCATCCTGTAAAAAGACTGGTATTTTTTTCTCTATTTTCTGGGGGGGGTTGGCTATTTTTGAAATAGAGGTTCTGTTCTAAAAGTCTTTGCTGCTGACCCTGTTACCATAAATGATTGCTAGAAAGAGAATTATTCGCTCAAAAATTTATAGTAATGCTCCATAAGCTCAGAGTTGTTTTTTTCTGAGTATGGATTGCAATTAAAAATCGAACCATTACCCATTTAAAATGACAAACTGCAAAATCAAAACAAACCCCAAAACCTTCAAGAAATAGTAGATTTTTTAAAAAAACCAAAATGCAATTTGTTAAATACTATTTTTTTTCTTTATCTAACAGACTGTTTTAGTAATGATTTTTAATTGAGAGAGTTACTTATCACCAGTCAGGAATTAATATTATTTTCAGAATTATCATTTTCTGCTTCTGATTGAAAAGTTACAGATATTGCCATAGATATGAGACAAAATTTCTTAGTTACAATTCTAATTATTCTTGCAATCTATTTTTCCATGCTAAAGCAAATAGATTATGGGAGAAGTTGTATTTAGGTTTATTTCTAGTAAGAAGATGGCAAAGATGTGCAGACTGGGAATGAGGAGGAAAAAAGCAAATTTGTGGTATTTGCTGAAGTTTCAAAAAATATTTTTAGGCTCTTCTCCTTTTACACTTATTTGTCTGTATGTATTTCCTTTGCCTGCCTTTCTAGTAGTCCATAGTCAATGTATTAAATGAATTTCTGGGCATATATGTTTTTTTTTTTTTAATCTAACTTTTTATTTCCCTTCTCCTTAATGAAATGTTCATCCTCTTTCAATCCCATTTGCACTTAGGCATTTAAGGACGTATATCCTGATTGCATGCACAGAAGTATTTATATGATGTTATAGGAGAAATATCCTTTTGAAGTGGGACTGTAATCGTCTGTGAAGAGATCTGTGATAGTGGCTTAGAGTCATAATGCATATGTGTGGAGTTGTCATTATGCAATAGATCAGGTGATTTCAGGATAATTGATTTTTAAAAGGAATATTACTTTTTGAAAGGTCAGGTAGAATTCTTGGCATGTGAAGTTTTACTATTCTTAGTTAAATTTTAGTTCTCTGGAGATGAGCCTTTTTTTGCTTTCTTAGCAGCTGGTGTTTTTGTGCATAGAATGGTGCCCTCTGGTGCTTCAATGTAGTTTTGCATGTAAACACAAGAAGGCGTCAATAAGACCTATTAAATACCTATTTTTCATAATGTGTTTCAGTTTTGAAAGTAAAAATTTTATGGAAGTTTTTATGGTATAAAGTACACTTATTTTCTTCAGTTAGAAAATAGTTGCATGTGTGAAAATTCTCTTTCTTTTTTTTTCTTTTGGGACCTGAATTCAAATCTGTTTATGCTTGGTTTTTTCTCCCTTCAGCCTACTGGTGAAAATGGTCAAGGTAAAAATATCCCTATTGCAATAAAATTGATCCAGTGACTGAGACACCTTTCTCCTTTAGGTTGTTCTCTGACTATTCCTAGTTAATTTTTTTCCTCTTACAAGTACTTCCTGCACTTTCTATTTACCTAGCCTGGCATTAATATGAGTCGTATTGTCCAGTTGTTGGGATGAGTCAGAGAAAAAAGTTCCTCTGTTTATATACAGAGTTCTGGGAAATACAGACAGATGACCTGTGACACATTACCGGAAAAATTGTTCGGCTCTGCTTGTGCTCTTCATGGGTTCCCTGCTTCCCCAGTTGATTAGGAAAGAAAATAGTACCTGTCCTATCGCTGAGTCGCAGTACTGATGTCTAAGTAGTCACTCAAGTTACTGTTCTCTCATTCCAGATTGAAAGTTAAGGTGATATGTTGTGTTGTTTTGGGCTTTTTTTAGTGCCAAAATCAAATGCAAACTTCTGTCTCCAACATCAGTGATTTTTTTTTCTTTTTTTTTTTTTTTCCAGGTTGAAGACTCATACTGAGAAAAAACCTTCTTGTCAGGGTTTCATGGTATCAATCAACCACTAGTGGTCTATAGGTTCAAATAGCTGTGTAGATCAGATGTTGAAAGTAATTGTAATACAAACTGATCATGTCTTTCAGTTTGACACAGTTCAGATTAGTGCTATATTTCAGACCACCAGCAACCACTTCAGGGACCCATAAAGCTGAAGAGGATCCTTGGGATTCCTCATTCAGAACTGTATAAACAAAAGTTGAAAGAACTATATTTTACATATGTAAAAATTCTTTTGGTATCCTAGGCACGTTTGCCCCATTTTGTCACATTTCCCACTGATGTATATGAAGCAATTTACAGTGAGAGATTTTTAGGGTAGATAGATTAGCATATAATAGTCATCTCCTGAAATGCAGCTGGAAGGGTTACTATGTCTTCACTCTCTTTCCAACAAAATTCTCTGTGTGTGTGTTGTAAATTCTGTTAATTTTGTCTTGTAATTTAAAAGAATAATCTCTAGGATGCTTTCAGGATTCCATGTCTCTCTACAAGGTACTGCAATATGGTGATTTGTCTCCCTGATAGTCTAACTCTGAAAAGTGCAGAATTGCTTTCAGGATTGCTTGCAGTGCCATTATCTGGTGAAATGTACATTTTCAGATAATTATTCAAAGGTAGCAATTACTTCGTTTAGGTAAGTGTAGGTAATCTTTGAAATGTATGTATGGAAAGTAAACTTCAGTATCAGAAATCAACTATACTGTACAATGTGTGATGTTTTATAATGGGTAAATCAGGTGTGTGTAGTCTCAGCTGTGTTTGCAGATTTGAGAAAAAGCCTAGTTCCTGTCCGTGGCCAGAGATGGCATGGCTCTCTACAGTACACTTACACTTCCAAAAGGGCCAGTGCTTTAGGCCACACTTGGTTCTGAAGCCCCTGAAGTAGCAGGTGTGTAGTATCCTAGGAGTACAGCATCTTAAGGAAGTTAGTAAACTTGTTTAATTCATCTTCTTCTCGCCATCTCGTCTCTCACTTTTTCACGGAAGTTGTGATACAAAGTGTGAATTTCTTTTAAATACACGGATGATTTATATCTGTAAAAGTGAGCGGTTTGTCTCAGGAGTTCTTTCGCTTGTATGGTAAAGAGGGTTAATTTTTTTGTTGTTCCCACAAGATGGAGCTGTCTACATTTGTAATGAATATACTGCTAGTGCATCTTAGGGAGCTCTGTCAAAATAGTGGTGTAGATCAGAGATCACAATTTTATTAGTATCTTTGCAGAAAAGGGTACAATGCAGAACATGAAATAGTAACTATTATTTTAAGAATGTAGGGTTATCTCGTGGTTAAGGCATTGGGATGTACACAGTATTGATTTCTGTCCCCAAATTTGAACAGTTATTCCCCGTATGATTTTGAATTAAATATTGTGATAATACCCCTGAGATTAAAAATAAGTACTTTATAATCATTAAACTTAATAATAAGTAGCTTTAATATACTGAAGAAAACATAATAAACACAAATTTTTACAACAGTGAATACTGTATTGTCTATGCTGCATTTTATGCTTCCAGAATTTCTGGCTATGCTGTCTGTAGTTAATTGATAATATTTTAAGGAGAAATCTTCTGATCTCAAATGATTTCCTTCTGTCAGTATTTTAACAGCATGTCTGACTGTATTGACAGATCTGAAAGGGATTGAAAAGCTGACAAAGGAGCTACTAGATACCCCCAAATCATCAGCCAGTAATTAGGTCCAAAAAGACAGTGCATTGCAACCACCAAAGAAAGTTTGGTCAGACCAAATCAAGTGTAGAGTTCCTCTTGCACCATCTTTTTTCAGTCTTATTCAGATTTTAGGAGTATTTGCTTTACTGTGTTTTACTGCTGTTTTCATTTATGCTTATATTGCACAACTTCGAGTTTGAGCACGTGGCGATAGGTGGAAGTCTCCTATCTTTCTGATAATGATGCTCCTTTCTCACTTTCCTCTGAGAACACTGGAAGGAGACCTGAGCTTGGACACTCCTTCCACTCTTAAAAAAAAAAGGCAAAAGGAAGCAGTAATAAATTGAACTTTTTTTGGTTGTGGGTTTGTTTTGTTTTGTTTTTGTTTTGGCATACAGTGCAGTATAGATGGTGAGTCCATTCAGAGGAGGCTCATGTGTGCCTGATATCTGTGAAAGTACTGTCTGGTCCTCCTTTTTTTCTTCTCCAGGAACTCTGGAGGCAAGTGAGTGTCCCTCTATGTCCACCCTGTAGGTTACAACATCTCTGACGCTTTTCTTATGGAGACAGAGCAGCAGTCATGTAGCCAGTGTGTAGTGTGTATTTTGGAGCACTACAACATCAGTCGTTGAACCTTTTCCTCCTCCCTTTCCCATTTCTTTACAGGTGACATTGACATGGTCTCCATGCTGCCCCCTGTGCCTTCAGATGCAGAACATTAGGTTGCTTAATGAGAGCTCACTGAACGCCGACTATGCCTTGCACCTTTCCTTCCTCCCATGCCAGGATGCTGCTTCTCCTCCAACCGGCACCAGGTTCTGGGTGCATGTATTTCCCACTGGCAGATATGGGTCACTCGTGACCATCCACCCTTTAAACTGAGGCCCTTTAAACCTCAGTTGTCCTGGGCAGCCTTGGGAGGGGTCCCCTTCCCTGACAGGGACCTCAGGAGGAGGGACTGATGGGTACACATTTGCCTCTTGAGCTGTCATTTCAAACTGTGGTGGTGGAAATGGTGAGGGGTAAACCACTTCATGGGTCAACAATCCTATTTTTCTCCTGATGCCCTTTGGAGGAAAGAACCTGCCTTCAGTACTATAGCCTTATTTTCCTATCATAAGCAAAAGGGGGTATTATAGGAATATTTTATTGCATAGATTTTTCACAAGGAAAATGGCAATAACAAGCAGACTGTAAGGAATCAACTTTCTTCCTTTGACATGTAAGACAGCATATTGCCTTTCTCATAGCTCCAAGTTCAGTAGCTTGAATATTTTGCACAAGGTAAAAAGAAACTCAAAAAGTAGGAAGAATCTAGTTACAAGTCTTTTCAATCCCATCTACACCCTTCTCTTCACTGAAAGGTCAAGTTCTTGTCAGACACCTATAGGTTTGTTGAATGTGTTGGTTATGACCCCAGATCTTGGCAGAGCCCAGATACCTCGTTAGAAAAGAGGATCTTGAAGAGTATGGGAAATCATAATTCTCCAAGAAGACTGGGAGGGAAGTACTTTCTTGCTGCTCAGGAGTTTTAGAGGCTTTGATTCATTGTTGCTTGGATCTTGAACTTAAGACTGTACTTCTACAGGCAACACTGAGACGATTGGAACTCCAGCCTTTTTTCCCCCATCTTAAGGTTTTTTAAAAATTTTTAATTTTTTTTTTTTTTTAAAAAAAGCTTCTTATAAATTTCTGGAGAAAACTTTGAAATTATAAAAGGAAAATATGGAAGGGAAAAAAGAGCAATTTATAGACTTTTGACCACTTTTATATTTTAACACTCTTAATTTGTCAGTAAAAACACATTTGTATATGTATCATCCCTGAATTGCTGCTCCATTTCTATCTGAAAAGCTACTTCAAAAATTGTATGTCTTTGCTGCTGTTGCTATATCAAATTATTCATCAATTTTTGGAACTGTCTGTGCCTTGCATTTGTTGGGAGACTTCATACCTTTGGATTCCAGTACAGTTCTATGTAATACCTCTTTTCTTGCTTCCTCGTCCAAAGTCTAAAGTTTTAAGTTCCCCTCTGCCTCCTTTGCTCAGTCCCATGCTCGAGTGTTCTTCCATGCAGATTTCTATTTCTGATGTTGCTCAATGAGCTACACCAGTCATTTCTCCAGGAATCATGTTTTGTGCGTGAGGTTTTTAAGTGTACTATTCAAACAATCAGTAAAATAAACTGAAAGACCTAGTTCTAGCCCTTTCTGACTGTAAGATCCCATTGAGGCAGCAGCCCTAAGCGTGTGTGTGTTACAGTTTTGCTCTGGGAGCTGCTCAATGTGGCCAGGCGGAGACAGGGAGCCCTGGGGATTGCCTTCTGCCAGGGGTCTGGCTGCTGCGGCACCGTGCTCTGGTCATTCTGGCTGGAAGCATCCGACCCCGATTTACTTGGATAACTCTGGTGTTAGGAATACCAGAAAAGCAAATTTGTATGTTTGCACTTCTTTATATTTAGCAAAGAGTGGAATTTGATGGAAAAGTGATCCATGCTATTTGAGGTGGTCGGAGAAACTGATTCTTTTGTACCCACATTTGAGCATTAGGGCATAAATAACAGACCAGTGAGGCTCAGGTCAACCATGATGTAACTGGTTAAGCACCTGGATTAATGCCATAAGGGCTGGGTTCAGTTCTCGGTTTTGCACCGTGTCTTTCTTTTAATGCTGATTTTGGTGGAGTGGATCCACCAAATGATGCCACTTTAACATCACGTTTGCTTGCTTTTATTTTCTTTCGAGAGAGGGAGATTTCAATAAAGATTCTTGCATACTGTTTTCAACTTGGGGAAAAGTAAACTTTGATTTTCTTATTTGTATTTAATAGGTCTGTATATGATGACCAACCAAATGCACATCAGAAGTTTATGGAAAAACTTGATGCCTGCATACGTAACCATGACAGGGAGATAGAAAAGATGTGCAATTTTCACCATCAGGGCTTTGTGGATGCTATTACAGAACTTCTTAAAGTTAGGGCTGATGCAGAAAAATTAAAGGTAAGGAATTAGTTTTTCAGAGTTTCATTTATCATTGTCTTTGGATTTCAAAGAAGGAACTGGACTCTTCTACTGGAGAATAAATTAGTGATTATCACTTATACTCTGATGTTTGCAGCAGTTTTTTAAAAGCAGATTGAATAGGATTTGTACTTTGAGCTGTGTTGCCTGATACAGTAATTTACATTTACAAAGCCGAATACTTAATTAGATCTAATTCTGATTTTTTTAATGTATGTTTTCACAAAATGCTACCAAAATTATTTTGCCATCTTTAAAAGCCTTTCTCAGAAGGTAAAGAATAATAAACAATAACTGCAGTATTTTTCTAGGTCTTTTTGTATTTGTGCATTTCTGTGTCTAACCTCAGAAAAAATTAAAATCTTTATTAGAAAAATAAAAATACTGCAATTATGCATTAAAAAAATGTTCTTTACTTTGTAATGAGCAGGAGAGTTGGTGATGTTGGTAGTTTTCATTAGATATGAGAACCAAGATTTACTCCCAGATCAGAATGCAGAATAGTGAATTATGTCCCTTTTAGCTCTCTTTACACTTTTGAGAGCAAAATATGCACACCAGACAGAATGAGCATAGTTCATCAGAGGTTATGATTAGAAGAGCATTATATAAAGGATATTCAGATAACAAGAGACCAAATACAGCATCAATGAGGTCATTGAGCATCTTTGTTCAGAAATTAATGAGATTTTTAATAAACTAGAATGTGCTTCCTTATTATGATGACCTAATGAGTCACTTACTATGTGGGAAAATCTGAGGTTGAGCTTTGCCTGCACCTGCAGCATTAAAATGTTGCTGTGGTTTGGAGATTTCCACGTTTGATGTTAATCAACCACCCAGTGTTTGCATTCAGCAAAGTATGAATGTTTAATTACCATAAAATGCAATCACCATTTCTTACAGACAATGAATGGCCCATAGAGCTCATTGAGGTTATCAAAAAGGGACCAGTGGTCAATTGGGTCAATGATTTGAATTGTTTGACAGACCTACAGAAACAAGGAAAGTTCAAAAATCCCAAGTAAATTTGAGAAGTTTGCCACAGAATCTGTTAGAAAGAACTGTCATAAGTAATTGAAGTTAACAAAAGCCCTTTGCGATCAAAAGTTCAAGTTCAAGCTGTAGAGTTAATTTGAATTTGCATTTCTTTGTTCTAAGTTTCTCAGGAAGCATGATCTGATTACAAGGGTGAGCAGTCACATCAGGGCAATATATGCATATTTGTCTAACAAAGGTGAAATTATTTTTAAGGTCCAAGTTACTGATACCAACCGAAGGCTTCAGGATGCTGGGAAAGAGGTGAGAAAATGGTACTTCCTATATGGCCATTATGAATATTTGTATCAAAATAAATTTGTTTGCACAGTTTAAGTGTGATTTTCTTTCTTTAAAAAAAAAAAATCCCTTTAAGGTGATAGCCCAAACAGAGGAAATCATCCGATGTAGAGTTCAACAGCGGAATATTACAACAGTTGTGGAAAAACTACAGTTGTGTCTTCCAGGTGAGTGACCAATAGCTAAATATGATGGCATATTAAATGAAGTCACCATAGCCAAATGGAAAAGAATTTTATTTTTTTAAGTTGTAGTCCTGTAACATCCAGTTTAATGAAAAACTTAGTAGACTTTTAAAAGATGTCAATGTGTAGGTTCCGTGTCTTTTACAATATTTGACCTAGAGGAGTTATGATGCTGTGAGAAGACAGATTTAAATGCTGTGAGCAGTGTAGCCACATACAGCTTTAAATGGACTAATATTTTTAATATGATGAACAATGAATTTGTTGCTTAAGAGGTTGGCTTTTAGTGTTCAAATACTGGGGGAAATACTAATGATGCGCCTTCAACATTGTACTTTTAGTTCTGTGTCACTACAGGGTTTTTAAAATAAAAATAAGGGCTCTAAATGTTTCAGAAGGTAATATTGTGGGATTGCAGACAGCTCTATAAGGGTTTTTTCCTCTTTGTGATATTGGCATAAAGCAGATTTGAGAGTTTTCCTTTGTAAAGTCTTGATGTTGACATGTTATGAGTACAGTAGGTGGTACTGTTGCCTTTTTATGAAGACAGGTCATGGGCTGGTAATGCAGATAAGGTTATGGTATGCAGTAAGTGAATGACTATGCTTGATATGTATAGTGTTGACTTTTTTGTTCAATAAATTCTTTAATTTAAAGTTCAGGGTTTTTGTCTCTCTTAGCTGCATTCTAGCATATTTTTGCCAGTTTTATTGCCTTTGTGTTACAGTAGGAATTAAATAAGGTAAATTTAGCATATTCTTTTCTGTTTCTAATTTTGTCCTTTACAATATAAGTTTTCCTCTTTTATTAACTAAAGCCGTGGTAAGATTCATGAGTTAATCTGCTTGTTTTTATGCAGTGCTGGAAATGTACAGCAAACTAAAAGAACAGATGAATGTAAAAAGGTGAGTGACCTTATTTCTATGAGAAAAAATATACAGCATTTTTCAGTAAGCTGATAGAATAGCAAACACTAGTGTAGACAAGTGTTTTAAGTCCTGTAGGTTGGATGTGTAGTCGTCTTTTCATAATACCTTGTCTGTGTTTCACGAATGTCACTGCAAGGGGACAGTGAGATTAAATACAAAGAACTTCTAGGACCTTAGTGATTGCCATGAAAATAATGTTTCCTTACATAGGTATGACATTTAATGAAATTATGATTATAAAACATGAAGTAAAATTTACTGGGTTTTATTACTCAAAGCAGTTTAAGAATCAAGAAAAGTAAGATCCTTAGGGACTAAAGAGCTTTCAGAGTACATTAATATCTGATTAATTTATCATGATATATTTAAATAAACTCATAATCTAAGAAGAAAGGACATTTCACTCCATATACCTTTCTTTAGACCTGTCTGGTGTTTCTGCGCTCATCTTTTGTGTAAGTAGGACTATGAGAAATAAGTGAAGAAAGTGTGTTTTGGTGTAGAGGTTTTTCCTTCATGATGAATTGTTAAAAAAAATTAAAACCATAATTAAAAATTAATTTCTAGAATAATATTTTATAACTGGTACATGACCAGCTGTTCCTCCCTAGTGTGTCTTCGCTTTTCATCTTCTCAGAGAGTCACACACTGCTGCTGTAGTCCCAGTATCCCAAGTTCTTTTTCTATGGCAGCTTGGCTGCCCCTGCCTCCTGCTTTAGCTGTCATCCAATCCCGCTGAGGCTGCTGCACCTTGCACACAGACCCCAGGAACACCACTGCTGCTTTCTTCTTCATGATTTCTCTGGCATCTTTGTCTGATTCTATATCATCCCTGCCTGCTTTTCGTCGTGCCTCAGTCGCACTGATTGCTCTGTGCCTTCCCTTTCTGCACTCAGGATTGCTGTCAGTGCCTCTTTGTGCACTTGGCACCACTGCAGTGAGCTCCTGCTAACAAGTCTGTCTGGACCAAACTGTTTCCACTTGGAACTAGCTATGCATAGTCAGTTGTCTGCAGGGCTGCTGTGGAATCTGGATTTGCTTTTGGACTGTTTGTCTGGATTTCTGTTTCTGAGTAGCCTATACCTCCTACCATACCACTGAACATCTGAAAACCCAGCAGTGGCAAGTGTTTGAGCAAATCAGCTCTAGAGCCTATGTGCAGACATGACCTAAATGCTTCAGATCAACTGAACACATCAGATCAATCAACATTGCAGCAAATCTGATGCATCTTTGACAGTGATATATGTGCTACGTGATACCTGTGCATGTTTGCTGTCTGGGAGGTCTTCTGTAGAAATCTAAGAGGTTTAAGAACAACATAGTAGCTATGGCACTATGCTGTCTCTTACAACAATTAAAACTTGTTGTATGTGAAGCAGTGTGGTCGATCTCATCAGCTTGACTACTATACACTATTTCCTCTGAACAGGACACTGGTTTGGCATCTGCTTAGAGTAGCTGGCAGCATGTTGTTGCAGTGTTCTTGGAGTAGCTCAGCAGAAAGATGTGAACAGTCCAGTGCCCTTGCTAGTCCAGATAGGGAAAAGGAACAGCGTGCTGTCTGACTTGCAGTGCTTGCCTTTGCAAGGTCTTCTGTGGAGGGCGCTATGTTTAGTGTGCTGAAAATATTGGAAACACTGGGGTCAAGGCCTGCATTCTGCCCTTCCTATGCTCTGTCAGGCAAGGCAAGCAGCATCCTGGTTTTGGAATTCCAAGGGAAGTAGTAGTTCCTAATGTCATCATGTAAAGATTACTTAGGAGAGATAAAACTGCAGATGGCTTTTTTGGCATTTTGACTCCATAGTTGCTAGTGGGTTTGTAGAGTCCACTGATGGTTTGATGTGCTTTCTGAGAAATCATTAGTACTCTTTAAGTCTAGAACTAGATTTCTATTTTTTAAGATACTCAGATCTGATAATTTTTCTGTGGAAGGAGTTGGCAGACAGGAAGTCTTAAAAGTCAAAGGACTCCTGAATTGAGGGGTTTGGACATGTCACATAAAAAGATCTAAGGGAGAGGAGAGATTCCGTGGCTTTGATGTACCATACCTTGAAATCACACAGAGCGCAGAAGGCTTAGACTCTGCTGCAGGCTACTGCTCCAGCTCAGATAACTCTTTCATTAGCTGTGCTACAGTTACTACTTTGCCTGTGACTTACAGTTCCCTGTAATACAGCCTACAGGTGGCTATCTCATGGAGCTTGCAGGTAATTCAAATGGTAGTTTCTTTGTGGCTCAAGAGGCAACAAATCTGAAGTGTGGGTGTATCCTGGCCTTTATCATTACTAAGAGATGAAGCAATAGCAAGGACATCCATAGTGTCAATGCAAAGACCTGGTAGCTGATGTGTGTACATACAAGGAATTTCAAAACTGATCTTCCTAAGTTTTGCTGTGAATCTTTCCTGGAAGAGTCAGGGAGAGGAGCATTCACAATCCCTGTCATCACAAAGCAATGAGGAATGTTTGTTTTGGGGAAAGATAATTTTTGTCATAAGCCTTCAATGAGGTTTATTAATGCAACAAAGTTTTTGTTGGTCTTTTTTATAAAAAGGCATCTTGACTTTCTCTGCATGCAGCCTTTTAGAGTATGTTTTCATTATTCCATTGTCTTGCAGTCTTGTGCCATGAACAAAACGCACAAGTCTAACGTTTAATGGAAGGGAAGGCAAAAGTCTGGATATAAGATATGTTTGGGAGATATTTTTTATAGGATAAAGATTAGAATTTCATTTCCTTTACTCCATGGCAGACCTCTTCGAAGACAATGTAGGATTTTGGGTCTGGAATACATACTGGTTTGTGCAGAAGGAATGGAGGTTTACAGAGGAGTCCAAAAAGCCATCTATTGGTAGCAACTTTTGGTCCTTACCAAGATGGGTTATGTTTGAACTGATGACCTAGAGGTGAAAGGCTCTCTATCCTATTTATCTGTCTCCTGAGCCATGGATAACACAAGTTGACAAGAACTGTAGTTGTGAGAGGAAGTAACTGCAGAATCTGCTCTAAACAGACACAGTTGGCTGGAAAGAGTTATGGAGGGTTTAAAGTCTTAACTGAGGAAACACAAAGGAGAGGTGCGGTTCCTTCACTGCTCTCCAAACTGCCAAGTGGGGGCTATGCACTGAGACTGAACTACCTCGATCTTTAATTTTAAGTCATAGATAAGATCATCCCACATTTCATACAGCTCTGTTACCATGGCCTTAGTGTTTGGATTTTGTTATGTGTCTTGGGAGAAAGTTCCCAGCTGTTTTAAGTGATTGTGGTCAAAGTGTGGAAGTTGGTAGAACTGGTGTTTTTGCAAGTCTTTTTCCACAGTATTAGAAAAAGCCCATCATAAAATGAAAATAATTAAATAAGTCGTTCTGCTGAGGTAGTTGCTGAATCTTCTCGAATCTACTGTGAGACAGACGAAAGAACGAGTATAATTTTCTGAGTGAGCTTTTTGCCCTGAAAGACTTGGATTTGTTTTTTTGTCCTTACTATAAGCTTTCTCCCAAACTGTGGGAAAGACAAAGTTGATTAGTTATTTAGGTTACTGAATCTCACTGAGACAGTTATGCGGCCTTTCTCTGTGTAAACCTTCCAAGCGTCCAAATAAACCTTAAGACATAAAGGATGCAAATATGAGAAGTTCATATTTCACATAATTTGGTTCTACTTGTGTGTTTGTGGAAAGGTATCAGAACAGAAAAAAACATGGTAATTTGGGGTTTTTTTCTGCATTCTGTTGGAACTGTGTCAGAATGAAGCACTGGCTTTTGCCAGCTGCAGATCAGTACTTCCCAGAGATACCATGGATCTGGCAAAAAACCCCATCAAAATATATGTTTGCTACTGAACTGTCAGCTGCTTTCTTTGTCACCAGTCTCAACCCTTATTAGATCGATAATTTCTGTTCTTTAAAAAATGTCCTACCACATGATTATTGACAAAAAAGGTATTCCACAGATCTTGTTTTTGTTCTGTTTTCTTTTTTTTTCCCACATAGCAACTCATATTTGATTTGCAGAAATATCGAGCTTTTCATTCACTTTACAGAAGTTTCAGAGTTAGTAGTGCCTTGATGTCAGTTCTTGGTCCTTTTGTGGAAACTGATAAAATTGGTAGGCTGGGGAAGTTTAAAAATTAGGCTTAGAGTTGTTAAGGCAGCTAGATTTAGAAACAAAATAAATACTTGTTTTTGTGGTAAAAATATTTCAATTGCAATTTCAGTGTATCATCAGGATACATTGATGTGTATCTTCAGGATCTCTGCGAATGTGACTTTCCTGTAGTATTATTGAAAAATTCCAAGAAACTCTCTTCTACCAAATGTGTTTGGTAGAAAATTTTTTCATATTTATTCAATGGAAATATGGTAAGCAGGAATATACAATATTTGCCTCTAAGAGAGGCACAAAAGTTGGAGAACACTACCATTTTTTTTCCAAACTAAGTTTGTTTCCTTAATTAAAATAAAATGAGAATTTTGTCTCTTGTTTTTTTAGCAGGAAATTTTGGGATATAACTGCATGTTTCTTTACTCTGTAGACTTGTGTACAAATAAATTATTCTCAGTAAAATTCAGTCTTTGAGTTCATCTTGCTCTTGTTCTACGTAACTTCTTGGCCACTGTAGTTTAACTTGATGGGACTTTTTTAGTAAGTTATGGTATTTCTCTTAACTACCTCCAGAGACACTTTGCTGATAAAAATCGTAAAAGTTCTCTATGTCATTTAAAACATAAATGAATACTTTGTGTACACTGAAGTAAAGGTAATTTTCTTTTACTTTTGGCTTTTTTGTGTGTTGGTGTTTCAAATTCTATACAGACCTGACTACTCTGTGCCTGGGACATTTTGTAAAGATGTTGTGAAACACCAATGATGATGTGAAAGATGATGTGAAACACCAATATTGATCTTTGGGGGGAAGGTATTTGTTGTGGGTATTTGATTTACTTTTGCGTGCTTTGTTTTTCCTTTCCAGTCTTCATTTTTACTAGTTTTAGAAGGCTCCATTTTTATAGTTTGGAGATATTAGTAAAGTCCATCCTATAGTTTTCTGGTTCTGATGATGAGATGGATAAGTTCTGCACAATCTTTTCATATGACTTAAATTGGTGTTCCAAACTTGTGTCTTCAGTTTCAAAGCTTACATTATATATTTTGCATTGGAGAACGTATTCTTACAAGATTAGACAAAAATAGACAGAAATTAGAAAGAATAGACAGAATAATACTATATTTATATGAAAAAAAACCTTTGAAGATACTTCTTTGACCCATTTGTAGTCAAATGGTCAATCTTCACCTTATATGATTGATAATATGGGGTAGGAACTAATAATATTGTTGTCAAAATCTTCAGTATTGAATTAAATCTGTGGAATGTTTTAAAATCAAAATATCCAAATACATAATTCTATGAAATGATATGCAAAACTTTTAAATTTAAAACCTGACCTGCAGATGACCTTCAAATTAATAAGACTTCAGTGCTTTATCAGAACAGATGTTAAAAGAGCAAGGTCCTGAGCTCCATATATGTATAATTAGTAAGGGACTCTAGAATGGATTTAAAATGGATTATGTTAATTCTGATCTTAGAGACAGCAGTCAAAAACCTTCCAGATGAACTAACAGTGTTCTGATAAGCTGTTCTGTATAATTTAAATAAAAACCTTTTATACGATTTTGATGCTATTATGGTTTTATTCCCCAGAAGTCTCACCATGTGGCACTCTTCGTCATTTGCTATTTAAAACAAAACAAAACCTGCACACATAAACTCCCCAGACCTTTTCTTATTGCAACATTCCTGTCACCTTATGTATATTTTATATAAATCAAGTATATAATAAACTAAAGCTCCTAATTTACACTTGAAATCTCTTTATTTGCAGTCTTCTGAAAGCAGTTGTGTTCTGGAATAAAAGAGGAGATTTTTCACATCCTCCAGCTATGCTGAGTCGTTAGCTTAGAAATGTCTTGATTGAGAAAATTCAAAACATTGCGTTAATTTCAGAATTGAACAAGAAGTCATGGCTTTAGTATTAGTAATTTGTTATTGCTTGTCTACTGAAGGAAACCAACAGCTTGAATTGTATTTCAGTTTGAAAGTATTTGCTCATGTATACATGTGTTTTCTGACTAAGGATGGTGGAAAGAGGGTGGGTGTAGGTGTGTACATGTTCACATACATGTAAAGAAGGCAGATACATACAGGCAAATCTTTTTCAAGATTTTTCTCATTATTTGGTGCTCATACTGCAATGTTGGGTGGTTGGCAATTTGTGTTTCAGAAAAAAACCCAAATTAATAAAAAACCCTAATCAATTCAATCTAGAAGGGGAGATAAAGTGAACTCTGGCAGTTCACTGGTTTTTTTCCTGACTAAAGCATTATATGGATGATCTTTTGATTCTTACTTTTTCCAATAACAGAGTAATTTCATTAGATGCATATTGATTGCATATGTAGTATTGATATCCTATATTTGATAAACAAATTATTTTATTACAATTTTATAAGCTACATATTTTTATTTTAATCTCTTTATAGATACTATTCTGCTTTAAAAACTATGGAACAGCTTGAAAATCTGTATCTTCCTAGAGTTAGCCAATATCGGTTTTGCCAGATAATGATAGAAAATCTTCCAAAACTACGTGAAGAAATAAAAGAAATATCCATGTCAGATCTAAAAGATTTCTTAGAAAGTATTCGAAAGCATTCTGACAGAATTGGGGAGACTGCCATGAAGCAGGTAAGCTGACCAACAGGATGATTTCAGTCCTGTTGTTTAGTGAAAATTTTGGTGTTGAATTAGCCTAAAAAATTTGCCCAAGGATTATAGTTATCACATAGACCTCTGAGTAAAGATGGAGAGCTTGCTAACATCTTGTGTAGTTTCTGTCTGTGTCCTAGACAAGAAGCAGTTTCCTCCCTGGGAAAGGAAGGAGAAACGCTGTATATCTCAAGTTTCAAAAAGTTGTGAAATACTTTGAGTAGTCAACTCCTGGACAATCTGTAGCTCAGCAGCTACTACACCAAAACAAAGAGCAGCCTATCTGGCCAGATGGCAAGGATGAATTAGTCTAAAAGAAGTGCTGAGATACCTAGTTCTCTCTAAAATACTACTAATACAGAAGACTGAGGTAAAGCCAGGAGGAGACTGAGACAGCTGGAGGCCTTGCGTATTCCGTCACAAAATAATCAGCCTCTTTAAAGCACTGGTACTGGGCAAGCTTTCTAGCTGTTAATACTTCTAAAATTATTCAGAGCAAATAAAATATTCATTTTGCTTCTTCTGTTGGGTTGCCGTTTTGTCATTTAAGGTTCTTGTAGAATGCTTCATTGATTATTATAATTGAAACTTAATTGCAAGATTGTGTTATGTTACCTCGTTGCATTTCTTTCAATAGTGAGGGCAATATAGTGCCTTTGTCTTCAGCTCCAACTGCTCACTTAGACTTAACTGAAGACAAAAAACAAGTAGTTGGAAAATCTGTGATAACTGTATTTCATTTAAATGTTGATTCTCTGTTTGCAATTTATGATCAGCAAAATTACAGATTGCTTATTTTATTCTACCTTTAAAATTGTATTCTGGAGATTAAGGAAAAACTATGGAGAATTCACTATTGAACTAATTTGTCATCCCAAATTGATTAAAGACACAATCATTGGTGTAGGCTGAGGGCATGCATCTTGCAGTTATGCTGGTGTGTATTCATTGTCACCACCTGTTTTTCATGTCCTAGCATATACTCATCCGTGACGAAATTTGAATGATATCCCTCCTTATTGATTCTGCTCTTGAAACAGGCACAGCAACAGAAAACCTTTAGTACCACTCTTCAGAAGCAGAATAACGTAAACTACAGTCGTAATATGCATTTAGGTAGAAGCAGAATTTCAGAATCCAAGAATGAAATCACATTGAAGCGAACATTTGAAGATGATGATGAACATGAAGAAGAGGTAACTTTGTTCTAAATCAGTACATCTTATTTAAAGTGAGTTTTGTAGTTTATTCAACAAAACTTGCAGTACCCTGTCTGTACATGGTAATTGGTAGTTATGAAGAACTGTGGAACACCTTCAAGGGACACCAGTTCAGAGCAGCATTTTAGGCTTGGAAAAATAGGGCCAAAATATTATTTGTATTAATGCTAGCTTTAGCATCATGTTTGAGGACATCCAGTTCAACAGAGCTTGCAATTATTCTGGAAGTCAGTCGCAATTGACATTATACATTACCTGCCCACTGTATGTGGCCCACTGGAATATTCTGCTATTGCTAAAGCCAACCTTTTGGTGTTGAGGACCTGAGCTTGGGTTAGAACTTATTCATCCATCAAATACTCAGTATTCCTAAACTGAATGAAACAGAAAGTATTTAGACCTTTAAATCTGATGCTTTGAAACAGAGAGAGGAGTCTGGTGGTGTGACATAAATAAAATACAGTACATGTAGTACAAAGGGAGGAGAGAGTCAAGCCATTGATTTATTGTTTTGTGATAGAAACCATCCATTTTTGAGTCCTTCTTACATAGGCAAGTTCTGTTGGCAATATATCACATTTTGAAAATGATACGCTTTTTATGTTCTATGTACTCTTCTTTTTCCTTTCCTTCTTCAGGTTTTGACTGCCCAAGATCTTGTAGACTTTTCTCCAGTCTATAGGTGTTTGCACATCTACTCAGTTTTGGTATGTATTAAGGTAATCTCAAAGGGATATTTAAATTTTTGTATTTGAATATTAATTTTCACCTTTTTCACACTCTTAATAGTTCCCAAACAGGCAAGCATATTGCTTCTAGGATTAGCAGTTCTGGATGAACCAGCTGAGATGGGTAGAGTAGGGGTACATGTTTTCTTTTATGTGCATAATAAAGGACACACTAATTACCTAAGTGTTTTAAAGTATATATGTAAAATACGCATATTTACCTCAGTACTGGTATTGGCACTTTTGCAGTTCCCGCAAGTGTTCCGTGTTACCCAAATGTTTGGATCAATATTACAAAACATAGCAAAATTCATTTTGAATCTTGTGGAAATCAAAACAGTAGAGAAAAATAGGAAACAAAATCTGGGGATTCTGACAGTGTGCTCAGGCAGATTAAATAGGATGCAATGACAGAGACACAATAGTCTATTCTAGATTCTGTAAAAGAGACTCAGTGCACAAACTAACAAGGATAATAACTTTTTTTGGGAAACATGCTATCTAATTCTTTGTTATTTTCTCATTTTTCCTATGTCTCAATTACTTTTGAAGTCAGAATTCTCATAGAATGTAAGTGTCAGTGACATGTAGATGATGTACCTGGAAGTATTGCTAATCCTACAGTCTCAGCTGGACCTGGTTTCAAGCATTCAGGCTGGGTCATCTTCTTTTTATGGAATCCTTGCAACTGTGTTACATGAAAGCTTATGTATTGAAATACAGTTTAAAATGTTATGTCACTGTTACTTTTTTTTTTAAGGAAGGAATCCAAACAAAACTGTCAGTAATTATTCATTTCAATGAAAGATCAGGAGGGACAGAAAGGCTGCCAAAGCTATTGAAAGAGTGGACTGTTTCTTTACAGAAAACAAAGTGTGAAATAACATATAGAAGAGAATGTGTAAAGTTAAACATATCAGTGACAACATCTGCTTTTTCTTTCTTAAATATAATAAAGGAACAGAAAATTAAATTGATAGATGACATTTAAAAGTGATATATAATTATGTTTTTGACTTTGACAAGGATCCCGATGTTGGATCCTTGGGCCAAGCATATACTTTTTGGTTTTGCACAGAAACTTCAGCAAGTTCTAAATTCACAGGAGACAGAAAATAAGTTGGAGTGCTTTCTGACATCAGAAAGGGTTGTTGCTGTGTTCAGGACAGGACTGCTGGATTTCCTGCTAACATCATCTAATTAGTTGTGCACTAACCACTTCATGGAGTTCTTCTCATTTATCTCATGTTTCAAACCATTCCTTTTGAGTTTAGAGAACTTAATGATGACAGAAGAGGAGGGGAGTTGATACCGGATTCATTACATTTCTATAACAAGGACTTACCTTGCAGCAAAGTTATGTTCTTAATGAATCCTGCCTCTGCTACAAAATTGTAGAAAATATTCTATATTTATGAAGGACAGAAGTTTTTTACTTTGCTTCTTCATACTGAAGAAGAAAGCACAATTTTTATATACCTCAGAATACTACATAGCTTTGGATTCCAACCTGGTGATGGCAAGATAAATACATATAGAACATCAACTTTATTTATTGATGAGTAACCTTTCTTTAGACTAGACACTTCTGAGCAATATACATAAAGATCTTTTTTTAGCCCCTGTGTTGTGTGAGATGCTCTATATTTAAATTCTGGTGAAAATAGCCTTATCCCTTAGGGCATGTAATGTTACCTTTTAGTGAAACACTGTATCAGTGTTAAAGAAATGTATCTATGTAGTGAAACAGCACTTGATATATTAGCAATATTCCTAGGATTTATAACCAAACATGAACTGATTTATTGTTTCTGTTGATATAAATGAATTTTTGGACAATGGGGAAAAGAAATACTGTGCTTTGGCATATTTTCTCTTGCCTAGATTTTGCTTATTCAGTGAGTGAATCATGAAGGTTGTTACTATGTTCTGCTGATTGCTTTAGCACATCTGTTTCAGACAGTTGTTATCCCTGAATTGTTGATCTTGACTGCATAGTATAGCATGGTCTATAAATAATCATAAGATATTTTACATCTCCACTTGTGGTGTGGATTTGAGAAGAGCAGGTACCCTTTTCACTTGAGTAGCTGGTGTCAAGACTGGGTAGAGATTTGACACTGACAGTAGAAGTCAACAGTCTGACAACTGCATTCAATATTAGGGCTGGAAACAAATGGTTAGTATGTCTGATCAGTATGTGTTTGTATGAATTAGAGCACACTGTGTAAAGATCTGCTGCAACAAACAGTGTTCTAATAAATTTGCATCTTGGTTTCAAGTGGATTTTTTTTGTTTTTAAGCTAAGTCTCTGTTACTTTGAGACTTTCTTAGGTTAGCAGTATTTCTAATGATGAAGTATTCATTATGATATAAATGTAAACTTCTTTTATTATATCTTATAAATGAGTTAGGTAAGTAATGCTGGCTTAGTAGTATAAAATGTCTGTAATAATTTGATTTGGAGATTTTTTGGAAGACCAAGTAATGGAATTCTAAATAAATTCGCTGGCCTGGTGAAATTCACTACCTCATAAAGTGAAAACAAACCTTAAAAATGCTAAGCTGCTTTATTCTGCTTGCATACCAATTACTTTGGGTTCAGTAGGTAGATGATAAGTCAATGTAGCACTGATTTCAAATGGACAGATGGTTTCTACTGAATGGTCATCTTAATGAGAGAAGTAGGATGTCACTTGAATTCCTCACAATATAATCTTTACGCACAGAAGGGTTTGTATTTTTGAGAATCATGATAAGAGAAAAATCCAAGTCCACATGCATTATAAATCCAAAAAGAATAAGCAAATAGTCAATAAAACTCGTATTTGTTTTTTCTCAGGCAAAGGTACTGCAGGCAGTGTTCAGATGTGTCATATGTTCATAGAAACATTTTTGTAACGATGTAGTTACTTTCTTGAATAACCTAGAGAAATAAGACAGTGAGTTTCAGTTATAGAGTAATAGGTAATATGCCTTATTTATAAACATTAGTATACTCTGAAAGCTGTAGTTTATAAACAGACATGCTGTTTAAAATCCGTATTGCTTGACAAAATGTAGGCATGAGCAAAATTTCTATTTACAGTACAAGCAGTTGGCTACTTTACAGAAAAAGGTAATTTCTGCATATTTCATTCATGCAAAACTTTGCTGCTGACAGCTGGAGGTTTATGTGTAGAATAAATGCAAAATATGTGCTGAGTTTAAGAGAATTCTACCCTGAAATTAAAAAGTGCCTTTTTCATACTGAGGCAATGTTCTTGTTTTAACTACGTTTTATTCTTTCTTTAGGGTGATGGAGAAATATTTGAAAATTACTACAGAAAACAAAGAAGGAAACAAGCACGATTAGTTCTGCAGCCACAGTCAAGCATGGTAATCAATTTTTATTTTTTTTGCATTGACTTACGTTGTAACTAATGCTTAGTGGTATTTTTGTTTCTAAACTTGTTTTCTTTTTCACTGAAAGCATGAAACAGTAGAAGGCTATAGAAGATACTTCAGCCAAATTGTAGGGTAAGTCTTATAAATAAAAATTTATTTCACTTTTACTCTGTTGATGCTTAATTCACTCTGTGTTCTCTCATTGTCTGAAAACTTTCTTCTGCAAGATTCAGTTACTGCACAAATCATGCAGGTGATTGTTTCTGGATCTGAGTAGGGAAGAGCATCTGTATCCTACCAGCCTGGTGCCCTGCAAGGACACTCCAGAACCCTAGACTCGAGATGGCATGAAACAAACTTTTTTATATTTTGACTTCATTCTGAGCAAAACAGAACACCAAACCTAGCCAAGTGTCACTGCTCCAGTGGGGAAGGGTTTGACTATGCTTGTGTGTGAAGAGTAGAATTTGATCTGACTTTAGAAAACAACTGAATAATATAAGCATTATTTTGTTTTAGTTTCTTTGTAGTAGAAGACCACATTTTACATGTAACCCAAGGATTGGTAACTAGAACATATACTGACGAACTGTGGAACATGGCCCTTTCCAAGATCATTGCTGTTCTTAGAACACATTCAGTAAGTGAGAAGTCTTATCAGTATTGCAGTTTAAATCCTCTTACTTCAGAGCTCTGTGTATTTAAAGTTGGGATAGCAACAAAGTGAAAAATTACACCTATCTCATGTTTTATTTTTCTTGTGATTAAAAATTGCTCAGATTTGGGAGGGAGCCTGCCAAGCTTTTGTTTTTCCCCACAGTATCAGGCTGTGATCCGCAGCCATGGGCTATTTGCATAATCCTCCACTGATTTACAACTCACTGGGTCTTCCAAACCTTCTCTTAGTCCAGCAGTTTAGAATATGCAGAGTTAATCTGCTGTTATTATTGCAATCCTTCCTCATTAGTCTCAACTGACCTCTTCATTAGATCAGATTGAATAGTTCAGCACTGAAAGCACCACCAGGAAATAGTTCCTAATTATCATTCCAAATGCAATGTTTCCAAAATAAACTCTACCAGCAAACCCCTTGGAGCTCTCTCTTCAATGCTATAGTAGTGTTATGTTTGTATTGAAGTAAAGGTATTAGAAAAATTCTGTCAGCTGAATACTTCAGTGAATTTGAAGTGTGTCTCCTAAAGTTTTATTTCTACCTTAGCTGCAGTGATGCTGCCAGCTATTTTTTATTCCTCTGTGAAAAGACACCGGAATACACATTGTTCACTCAGACTGACTGATAGTAAATTGCTTCAGAGTTTACTACTAGTATAACTTTTACTACCAGAACAAAGAAAAGAATTTTATCTTTCCCATTTTAATATTTACTAGAAGCAGCTCCTTTATGCAGTGTTATTTTTTATTTTTATTTCAATTCATCTTTAATTCAAGGAATATTTGATATTTCAATTATACTGAGGAAAAATGGGGAAAAAGTTCAAGTAGCAACTATAGTTATCATAGGACCTTTACTGATCAGCGGTACATGAGATGTTCTCATAATTTTTAAATTCTTTTGAGTGGATTGCAATAGGTTGAGATATATTTATCCAGCATTTTTTAAAGCTAAATACCTTGCTAATTAGATGTTTGTTTGTGGATTTATACATCTGTGTAAGAATATGATAATTGAATGGTTAAAAGTAACGTCACCTCTAAAGAACTCTTCGAAGCCTTGTCATGTACTTCATCACTATTTCTTCTCAAAGTGTGTGACTCCCATCAAACCCAATTCTATCAAAATCTCTCTAACATCGTCCTACTGTAGACTAATGTTTAGGTAAATAAACCAAGCCCTTACTTTAAGAAAGTGTGCTAAGAGCAAAGCTTCAAGAAAGGTGAAATAGGTGTATATAATCTTTAACCAAAATGATATTCTCATGCTGCTTCAAATTATTTTAATAGAAATACTTTTTTTACTTTATCCAGTATTGCAAATAGTGAAGCTGAGGCGAAAGCCTTAGTTGTATGACTCTACACCTCTGAAAATCAAATTTCAGTCATTTAGTAAATAACTTAATGTCTTGACCTTTTTACCATCAAATTTAAATTTGACCATGTTCAGAAAGTATTTTATAGAGTGTTACCCATACAGCTGGGAAACTGAGGTGACACAGCATTAGTTAGACCTGCGCTTGTTGGTCAGAAGAATGTCCTGTGGAACCTCTCTGACACTGATTTAGCAAAGCATGCTTATGTTCCACTGAAATAAATGTGATTTGCTGATTTTTACTCTCAGTACACCATACTGATATTTATTGAATCTCATATTTTAGTTTACTTTTTCTGAACTTTTATCCTATTGATAGTTCATATGAAAATTTAACTGGACTAAGTAAGGACAAGTGAGTCTAAGTTGTTTTTTTACTAAGGCTGGAGAGTTTAACCTGTGCTACTATTCTTTGAGAACATGTGTCTCATATTTTAAATCCTTTTAACAAAACCAGAATTTCTCACTTTCAGTCATATTGCACTGATCCTGATCTTGTTCTGGAACTGAAGAATCTCATTGTAGTATTTGCTGATACTTTGCAGGTACCTACTGTATTACTATTTTAACTGAAATTCCTGTAGTCAAATTTTAGCTTTATGTAAATGTAATGTTTGTGTTTTCATGAATCATGTATACAAAGCAAACCCAAAATTACACAGTAATGTTTAAACAATAAATGTATTTCTTGCCTTAGTTCCTCCTTTGCATATTACAAACTGAATGTATGCATTCTGGGCTATCCTGCTGGCATCAGTTATTCATATCTGTGCAAAATTAGTGTTTTGTAATTTGTGTACATTTTCGTTTTTTACAAATACTTTGCTTCTCATCTTAAACAAGAATAGCATTCCAGTTATCATTAACTCTTTAGCTGAGAGACCAGGTGAACATCATTGACGAGTATTCTTGCAATGTTTAACAGGCAAAGAGAAATGGGGCAAATTTCCGAATGCATAGGATAAATTATTTGGTAAAAATTTAATATATAGACTTACAGTGGTGTGCTTAAAGTAGTACAATTTGTTTTATAGAAGTAGCAATATTGAATAATAAGTCTCATCTCAGAGTTCTGAAGTGCTGTGGTAGGAGTTGAGTGTATTAGTTCTTGAGCTATCCCCTCTTCATTTTTATACCTCAGGGCTATGGTTTTCCTGTGAACCGACTATTTGATCTTTTATTTGAGATAAGAGACCAATACAATGAAACGCTTCTTAAAAAGTGGTCTGGATTGTTCAGGTTAGTATATCAAAATAATTCTGTCTTTTGTATTGCATCTATTGTTTTTGTCTAGCTTCAAGTTTTTATGATATAGTTATAATTCTGGAAGAATTGATAAACTCAAGTGTTGTGTATGAATTTCAGTTTGGATAGGATGAAGATATTCATCACATGTAACTGAAATTTAGGAAAAGAGACATCAAGTACTGCTTCTATAGTTAATGGAGAGAAGGAAGGTCTCCAAAGGGACATTACTGGAGAAACACGCAGCAGAGAGACATCTGTTTCTCTTCATTAGGAACCTAATAATTCTAGGCTATTGCAATAGGGCTTTAGGTTCCTAATTTATCTGGTCTTAATGTTTACAGTTAGCTGATATGCATATCTCCCTGACAAACTACTGATATTGCCAGTATGTCTTCATGTTTTTAATGCATATTAGTTTCCACCTATTCCTTGGAATCATTTGATTGAGTAAGTTTTAAACCGAAGAATACATCAGCCTGAGACTGTACTTCAAAGGGTATTTGCAGATAGGGTGTGATGTCTAAATGGGCATAAATTGTTTACCATAAAGTATGTTACATTGTATTACAGAAATCCTCAACATTAAATTGACCACTTAATGTTCTCCAGCTCTAATATGGTCATTTGACTAGTAGGGAAGCCCAGAGGGCACTCAAACTGTGCCGTGCCATAGGCCTGGTTGAGCTCTGAATCACCTCCATTGGCTGTATGTAGCTCTGGAGCCTAAATAAGACACTCTGAATGTCAGCTTTAGTGCAGGAAGCTGTGGGTTACTGTAATTAATAACTATATTATAGTTTACTCTGGAGTGAACTAGTTCAAAGGTTCCTTTGCTGTATTATGCACATATTAAAACACTTCCAGGTATGTTTTTCTCTGTGATTAGACACATGGTAAAGAGTTAACATATATGAGGTACTTTCAAAGTTATATTTGGGATGTGCGAAATTCTTAAAACTTTTTGAAGATGCACACCTGAGTGTGGTAGTAAAATTTATATTCATTTACGTGTTTTAACACCAAGAAAATACCGTACGTTACATATCCAATGTTTTTTTTTCACTTTGCTAATTCACCAGGGATATTTTTGAAGCAGACAACTACAGTCCTATTCCTGTAGCAAATGAAGAGGAATACAAAATAGTTATAAGCAAATTTCCTTTTCAAGATCCAGAACTTGATAAGGTAAGGAGAAGTTTTATGTTATTCAAGTTTGTGGAAATCCAGTTAAGGACACTTGGAACAGTAATGATTTTTATAATTAAAAAGCAATTAAGCTTTGAAAAGCTAGGTAGATTAGGAGGCTAAATCACCTTCTTTGTGCATAATTATCTAGTCATAAATAAATATGAAAATGAAAGCTTTAGTCATTTGCTCTGATGTTTGAGTGAGTAATGAAACCCATTGTTTTGTAAACAAATTAATAATACAGTTTAATTGGTAAAGTCTTTATGTAATGGTAATACAATCTGTCTTTAATTAGTTAAATTTTGTTGCAACTCATTGGGTTTAGTAAATCAGTGTATGCTGTAGTGTTGCAAAAATACATGTAGAACACGGATCAGAGACAGGAACTTTTGTATTTCACTTTTAAATTTAATTATTTTTTTGTGGGGCAAAATAAACATGAAGGGAATGTAATAATTCTGCTGTACTAGCATTCCAGTAGGATGTCCTTTTGTAGCCTCAGCTATTCTTTCACTACAAACTCCTTTCACGGAAAGGTGATTAATACGTTCTGCTATTCAAGTATGGTTTTGGTAATACCAATGAAGAAATAAGAGACTCACGATGGAGTCTGTAGAGAGGAACTAAATCTAAGAACCACATGATGGTGGGAGTAACTGTTGCAGGGGGAAGCTGTTTTGTACACAATCCATTGCTACAGATACCTGCTAAAGTAAAAAGCTGTTCTAAGTTTGTGGTTCAGCAGGGAGCCAGGCGAATGGAACAGCTGCCTGCCATTAATACAGTGTTGCAGTGAAGATGAAAAATTAAAGTAGGTTTTTATGCTGATGTTTGACTGAGACTCCAGAGGGCTTTCTGGATGCTTTCCTCCATCAAATTAATTTACTTAGCCATTATAATAGTAAAATAAGATAAACAGAATGACATATTTTGCTGATAATTGAAGAAATTTTTAATTTGTACTAAATAATTTTATCTGCTAGTTACATATATGTATGATTAATACAAAACTTTGGCTTTTATTTTCACCAAAAGGGAAATGTATTCTCTGTACTCCACAATTTTCAGTCTGCTTTATGCTACAGAGAGTCATTTCTATTTCATAGTGAATAGCACTTTTTGTAGATATTTTATGGGCAGAGTCTCACTGATTCTTAGTTTTTGGGCTGATGGGCTTGAGAGTAAAGCTGGGAATCAGGTTGGATTCTATTCTCAACTCTATCATTAACCAGCTGCCTGGTGCTGGTAAGTCATTTCACATCCCTCTGTTAATTCATCTTTAAAGGAGGGAAAACATTTTTTTAATGTATCTCTGAAAAGAGCTTTGAAACATGTATGGAATTAAGAATTAAGACAGGTGGGGGGTTTTTTTATGTGTCCTAGCAATTCTGGAAGCAATTTAGTTTGCTGCAATCAAATGTAGCAAAGGGGCAGAAGTCTCTGTGATAACTGAGCTGGTAAAAGTTTTTGTTAACTAAACAGTGGATGATAGGAGAAAGTTCGTAAAGTATCCTTATTGAAAGAAAGACTACAGTGTTACCTTGTGTGTTATTAGGTAGCAGGGGATCCACATGAAGGGGGAAAGTTTATAAATGCTCCAACATCACTTCTCTTGGTTACTGTTTATAATTGCATCCACTTGATACCTTTGTGTTGTTACTTCAGGCTATAAGACACTGGGAAGTCCTGTTGTGTGGGTTAATTTAATCTACTTTTTGATACTAAAAATAATTTTAAAAAAAGCTGTATAAGTTCAGGCTTGTCACTGAAGGAGCCTATGTAGCTGACAGAAATAGACACGCCATAGGGCTAAGTCCCCTTGATGCATCTCTGATGCCTTTTACAGATGAAGGGGAATTTCACCTTTGAAAATGTCTGTTTTTCTCAATTTATTATAAAAAGAGACAAATGTGAGCTTGTGTCTCATTTTTAGCTGTAGGTTAGGATGCAACACCCTCACATTCTACAGGTAAGTTTGTCATAAGAGTTGCTTGCAGCACACTAGGCAGAATTGTGACCACAATCTACTAGATATTTAACATAGCATAAATAGATAGCATAGATATTTAACATTTATTTAACATAAATTCTGTCTGACTGAACAAAATAGTCTTGTCTGTACTCTACTGTTTAGATTAATTATGGCAAACTATTATGATTATATCATCTCATTTTATTCCTTTTTCTGTATTCAGAAGTGAAACAATTGGGTGTAGCTCTGTTGGTTTTTTTCTCTTGCTGCTTGCTCTAATGATGAAACAGAAAGTGTTCAATAAGAGTGTGGTTAGGAGAATGTCAAGGTAATCTGTTTTACCTTGTTTTTTTTTTAATAAAGAAGTTGAGCTGTTGTTCATTGATGCTTTTTTTTTTTTTTTGTAAGAGAAATTGAATTCTTCAGGGATGATACCAGTTGTTGATTATTTTTCTCATGCATTAGTCAGAGTGAGTAAATAGAGTAAACAGAAAAGTAAATTTTTTTGCAGATTTCAAAAATTCTGTATTCAATGCAGAAATACCTGTTTGGTATGTGTAGGTTTAATTGAGTGTATTTATTTTTGTTCTCCCAAATACAATATCAGCTTTAAAATTGAAGTAAGAAGCATGATTTTATTATTACTGACTATTAGTATTTCCTACATGTTAATCCAGATTCCTGAAAATAATTCAAACTGCTTTAGTTTTGTGAATGACCAAAAAAAATGTCTAAGCATTCCCAAGATACTTGGAAAATCTCAAACGTATTGAATTTTTCAAACTTGTTTTTGCACTGCTTTATTTGGAAGAAAAATGTTTTCATTTTTGAACCTTTTATCCCATTTACATCTATCTTGTTCATTCAGATTAAAAACAGTTTGAGACCTATTTTTTAATGTATTTTTGTAAATTGCTTTCTACAGGGGAATCTTAAATTAAATAAAATCCCCAAACTTCATTGTAATTTAAAGAAGTGATAAAGTTCTATTTTGCTTATAAGTGATTTAAACAGTTGTAGAATTTAGCCCAATGCATACACCACTGTTTGTATTTGATGAGAACCACAAAATGTTAAGGTAGATTAAAATGTTGATAGTGTTAAGTGGCTTTTTAATTGTTGTGTTTAATACCACGCTCTTCTTGGAATCAGTTTCAAGTGTAAGATAGTAGATCTTTTATCTTCACAGCAATCCTTTCCAAAGAAGCTTCCAATGTCTCAGTCAGTGCCTCAGATTTATATCCAGGTCAAGGAATTTATTTATGCAAGCCTTAAGTTTTCGGAGTCACTTCACCGCAGGTGAGCTTGAAGTATCAGGAATGTGACTGTAAGGTAACCTGTAACTTTCAGGTGACCCAAACATATATACTAAAATGAAAATACATGTTCTTGTGTACTTGCTTGCTGTGCTTGTTTCATAATTTGCATATTTAGTTCTTTATTCTAAAATTCCCAATGCTATAGTATATATCTATCATATGTATATATATATAGAGATATATATACCTTACAATATGTGTATGGGTGAAAGTAGCTTGGTATGGTAAGTAGTCTAAAGCACTGCTGGGGTTCTTCAAACGGTATTGACTGGTTTGAATAATCTAGACAATTTATTTATTAACAAAGCATGTAAAGATTGAAAAGTATACTTTGATACTGACCATTTCAGAAACAATTGTTTAGCATCCCTGATTACTTACAAGTCTTTCCCTTCTCAGTGATTTAAGTTTCCTTAGCAATGATTTTTCCTGAAACAAAATGTGGTATCTGCATCTCTTTCCCCCTTCTATCCAACCTTTTTCTGATGGAAAACATCACGATTGACTGATTTCCTTTCCTCTTCTGGCTTTCAAAAACTTAGTTTTAATTACATAAAATAGAATTCATATATCTGAAATCTGGAAGGTATTCGTGGCCCGTCGCCCACTTCTCCACTGTTAAACATGTAAATTTTAATTACATAAAATAATGTTTTATTAAAAATTAAAATATGTTTTAATTACATAAAATAGTATTCATAGATCTGAAATCTGGAAGGTATTTGTGACCTGTCACCCACTTCTGCACTGTTAAAGATGTAAATTACTCTCTTTCACACATTCTTAATTGATACTGTTTATAATTTACACGTACTAATGAGCACATGTTGACCTCCTTAGTAACTCATTAAAACCCACAAATTACTCTTTATGAACTGCTGTGTCAATAAACATGTCCAAAATCTAAAAATAACAGATTTTGCTTCAGTATTGAAATTCAGTGAATGGATATTTGGTAAGTAAAAGAGGTGTTCTGTCTGTTAAATCACAGAAAACTTGGAGCAACCAGAATTTAAATGCACATAGGGAATTCTTAACATGAAAAGTTCACTTTGCATAATAATTAAAATTATTAAGTGTTACTGTCAAAGTATTGCCATGCACAGCATTGTTATAAAAATAAACCTTTTTTTTTTCAGCTCAACAGAAATAGATGATATGCTTAGAAAATCTACAAATTTGCTGCTTACAAGAACCCTAAGTAGTTGTTTACAGAATCTTATTAAAAAACCTCATATAGGTTTAACAGAGGTAAGTTTTAAAACACACATTCTAAGACTCTTACCATTTACAAAATCAAATGACAATGAATGTTACAAAGAGGATTTTTACTAGAATTTTTTGTCTCTTGTAGCTTGTTCAAATCATCATAAACACAACACACTTGGAACAAGCCTGTAAATACCTTGAGGATTTTATATCCAACATTACAAATATTTCACAACTGACTGTTCACACTGCAAGACTTTATGGACTTTCTACATTTAAGGTATGGTACATGTCATCCAGTATATGACTCTGTCTGAAAAGTTATGTCAAAATCCCTATAAATGAAGCATTTTAAAACAAAAGGGTGTGAGGTCAAAGTGTGCATTCTCATTTTTGTCTTAAAATAACTCTGAACTCTTAAGCATTCGGTTCTAAACACTGAGCAGACAAACACTGTTTTTATGTTATTGGTATGACCTGGAATAAGAATTCTTGCAAGGATTTTGCCAGCAATACAGAGCAGAGTAGTGCCTCGGTAGTGTGAACAATCTCAAAAAGAGATGATGTATCTCAAAAAATTACATCTTAAATGATGTATATTCAGCAAAGACAATTGCCATTTCATCATTTAGCATGTCAACATTTGTAACCTGTGGACAAAATAATCCTAAAATAAAAAAAATATGTAGTTTTCTTTCTATATATGGCTTCTCATCTCATTAGTAGAGGAAGTTGTCCCAGTTGTTTTTGCATATATATATAACAAAAGCTTTGTGAATTAAGGATTGGGAGAGATGACTTGATGATCGCTGTCATGGGCAGAACAGACTCAAAGTGGTGATATTGATTACATTTATTACTAACAGAATGAGAGCAGGAGAATGAGAAGTAAAATAAATCTTAAAAACACCTCCCTCTGTCCCCCCCTCCTTCCAAGTTCTACCTCCTCCCCCCTCAGCATTGCAGGGAGATGAGGAATGCGGTTATGGTCGGTTGTTGTTTCTGCCTCTGCTCAGGGAGAGGAGTCCTTCCCCTGCTTCCTGTGAGGTCCCTCCCATGGGACACAATCCTTCACAAACTTCTCCAGCATGAGTCCATCCCACAAGCAACAGTTCTTCACAAACTGCTGCGATGCGGGTCATTTTCCCATGGGGTGCAGTCCTTCAGACGCAGGCTGCTGCAGTGTGGGTCCCCCACAGGGCCACAAGTCCTACCAGGAAAACCTACTCCAGTGTGGGCTCCTCTGCCCACAGGCTACAGGTCCCTGCCAGGACCCTGCTCCAGCATGGGCCTCCCACAGGCTCACAGCCTCCTTTTGGCTGCTCCAGTGTGTCTTTTCCACAGGCTGCAGGTGGATTTCTGCACCCTGATGGTCCTCCAGGGGCTGCAGGGGCACCTCAGCTCCAGCACCTGGAGCACCTCCTGCCCGTCCTTCTGCACTGACCTTGGTGTCTGCAGAGGTGTTCATGCTCTCACTCTGCTCTTCTCTGGCTGCAGTTTTCTACTGTCCAGTAAATTTTTTTCTTCCTTCTTAGGCATGTTATCACAGAGACATTACTGTCATTCCTGGTGGGCTCGGCCTTGGCCAGTGGCAGGTCCATCCTGGAGCCGACTGGCATTGGCTCTGCTGGACGTGGGGGAAGCTTCTGGCAGCTTCTCACAGGAGCCCTGTGGGAAGCCCCTGTAAGCCCCCCCGCTACCAAAACCTGGCCACAGAAATCCAATACAGATTGGAGGGATTAATAGAAGTCTGTATCTGTGTTTAGTATCTATGCACATCGGAAGAATATGGGACGAATACTGACAACCAAGATTTTTTATTTTTTATGGTTTTTGTCCTGTCTACTTTGCTGGAGAACTTGTTAGAACAATGTTCTCCAATTAAAGTAGAGAATTCTTTTCTTGCTAATCCCTCTTTTTTTCCTCTCTCTATTTTAATGAAAAACTGCTCACAGTTTCTCACCTGGGCTCTCAGAGAGTTTGGTATGTTCTACTGTTATTAAATTCATCTCCTGGTGGCAAATTGTGTCACCTCCATTCTTTCTGAGTCGTCAAAAATCTCATTTTATTAGCAGCATTGATCACATTTACATAAAATCCTTGAGATCGACTTTTAAGTGCATCTACACTGTATTTTTTTAAAAGCAGTTAGTCTATTCTTCCCATCACCAGCAAATCATCTTAACTACTAAAGGTTATACAATCACTCCATGAATTACTTAGTTTTTGAACAAAAAAACCCAAACCCAAGCAAACAAAAAATTGAAGGAATTTTGCTAAACTGAAGCCAGGTGTATTTGCAAGTGCAATCATTATAAATTGTTGAAACTGAGGTCTCATTGTTAATTAGAAATTTTAAATATAGATTTAACTTTAATTGAAACTTTTTTAGTCATGGCCATGTACAAAACTGTGGATGTCAGCATATTCCTTTGACATGTTAACAGGTTGCTAGATTCTTGTGTGTTGAATTGGGAGAGCTGTTCAGTGGAGGCTTTTACAAGTTGTTTTGGCAGTAAAAGTGCTTTTTTTTAGGGAATCATACTTTTGTATTTATTCCTGGCAGGCCCACATGCTTTCTTGCATACTCCTGAAGTGCCTCATAGCCTGGGGCCTGACTAAAGACTAAATTTGGCACATTCAGTGTAAGCTCAGATAAATGTAAATGTTTTTATTTTTCTTTTTGCCTTTCATATTTACATTTTTCTTAAGTGCCATGTGTGTTGGACTTCTTTTTCCTAGAGGAAAGTAGTGATGGGAGTTTTCATTCACCTTTTTGTTGCTTCAGTATATCCAGCCTATTTTAACTTTCTAAAAATCTCAAGCAACTGATCTGTTCACTTTAAATCCAATGTCTTACTTGAATTATTTCTCCGTATCTGTGAAGAAAGTTTCATACTCTGCCCAAATTAGAAAGACATGGAGAAACTTTAAACTCCAGGCTGGCAAAAGCACACCTTTCCAGCAACACAAACTGTACCAAGCATCTGCACCTAGATCCCATTGCATCTCTGAGGGTGTCCAGCATGTGGCAGGACAAAAAGTAGGGGTAGGAGGACGCGAAGGAGTTCTCTGAATCATGGTGTAGGATGATCAGGATATTTAAAGGAATATGAAAAATTATGAGTATTCTTCAGATGTGCAGCTTTAAGGCATTATTACATAAAAGTCATGGTTGCTGGGCCTCTATCCATAAAAGATAAAATTATTAGGTTCTTTTATTATTTTCTTTATAAAAGAAGACAAATAAACTTTGTGCCAGGGTTTGTGAGGCTGAATAAAAGGTGGTTGTTGTGAAGAGAGTAAAGAAATTGCTTTGTTTCCAAATTCAAGTTAACTTCATTTGTATGAGAACTTAGATTCTTCAGTAGGCATGTTATGTTATAAACACTCATAGTATGCATTATGCGAGTTTTAAAAACTACAGCCCCAGACTTACTGTAAGACAGAAGTTAAAATACTGATTTAAATGAAATAATTTTTAATCTAAAAAACCCAGAAGACTTGAGTTTTGTTGATGGTTATAGTTTTATCTGCGTTTAGTAATATTTTAGAATTCTGACAATTGCGCATAATTTTTTTTTCAGGATGCAAGACATGCTGCAGAAGGAGAAATATATACAAAACTTAACCAAAAAATAGATGAATTTATTCAGATTGCTGATTATGATTGGACAATGTCTGAATCAGATGGAAGAGCCAGTGGATACTTAATGGACCTAATTAACTTTTTAAGAAGCACGTTTCAAGTTTTTACTCATTTACCTGTAAGTGTTCAAAATTAAGTTTAATTTCAAAGTATTTGGACATCATTTTATTTTAATACTTGAAGGTTTTGAGGATAGATGTTTTATTTGAATTGTGCATATGCTGGCAAGATGTATTTTTAAGTTTTTTCCAGCACAGGAATATTGCCATATGTGTTTCAGTATATTGGTGATGGTTACCCATGGGAATACTTAGAAAATACTTTCAAATACTTTAGTAACGTTGTTACTGACAACTAATTTATAAACAATGTAAAAACTCATGCCTTTTTCTAGAGCCTCAGATGGACTTTTTAGTTAACCATCTTGGGTTTGTGTATACATGCACTGGTTCAAACAATGCAGAATTGGTGCAAATCCTGCATTTGTACATCAGATTATGGAGGTCTTGTATTCTCCAAGGTTTTTAGGTAAATAGTTTTGATCACAAGGAGTAATTTGATTCTAGTTAACTGAGCTTCATTGAAATAAATCCTTGTTCATTTCCAAATATATCCTGTGTTATTTTGTCCGAGCAAAAAGGGTACTGTTAACTTGTCTTATGCATGAATTTTTATGTTCTGTTGTCTGATTTCCCCTTGCTTTAAGACAAAAAAGACTGCTTCCAGTTTGGTTTATCATCGTAATAGTTTATGGCTTCATAGGTTGGAAGTGACTTCAGTAAGTTGTTCAAGGTAAAAATGCTTTTCATCAGCTTGTCCTCCGTTGCTACTGTCACACCGATGTCTGAGTGCTTTGCCCACATGCAATGCTTGTAAAGAATAAGTCCTCAAGGCATAGAATGTTTTGAGGCTTCAGACTGGAAATAGTCTGAATAATAATTTCTTTATGTGCACAGCAAGATTTTGAAGTTACTGGCATAGTGGGCTTATCTGGTCTTCCAAATTTTATTTGAAGAGGCTGTGATTCTTCAATCTCCTGTTCTTTTAACTGATTCAAAGGCATAACCCACCCAAAACGTATCATGTGATATTGGCTGTGTTGTGTGAGGCCTGTACTTCTGTGCCAAATCAGAGGAGCATTTTTGATACGGAATAAGTTTCTTAGATAAATTCATTACAACTTGGTATACAAAGCAGCATGAACAAAAGGCACTGCTCCCCAGTGATTATATGCATATAGTACTTAAGAGATGTGAAATTTGTAAAGGAGGATGTGCAGACACCTACCATGAATGTACATGGCCATGTAGCTGTTCAGAAATGAGCCACAGACAAAATGAAGTAATATGTTAAGAGGGATGGAAAGAAGCAGCTGTGGCATTAGGACTTGAAAAGTGTGGAAAGAGCAGAAATGTGTGCCTGGGGTCACAAGTCAGCCTTTGGAGAAAGCTAGTTCCTGTGAAGAGGCTATTCTCTAATTTCAAACTCTGGTCAGGTACCAGGCAGGATATAAAACTGTATGGACAACTAATCTGCTCTGTCAAGAGGTTTCTTACAATTTTTTACTTATCCTCCATCTGCTTTCCTATCCTGCCTTGGCCAGTTGTAGAAACATACAGTCCTATGAATGCTGTGTGTGAGCTGTGGAGTTTATATGAAAATGTGTACACAGTTTCATTGTGGTAATTCTGGTTAGATTTGTACTAGGAAGTTACTTTCATTAAGAGAAAATTTATAGTAAAAGGATTTTCAAAGATTAGCCCAGAACTATGTTCCATAGCTCATTAAAATAGTAAGTGCTTTGGAGTGCTAAACTAAGCTAGATTCTCATATGCCATAATTAAGATTTGGAATAAATTTAGATTTGATTTTCATCAGTGGATTATTCCATTAATGTCACAGTGTCATTTCCATAATAATTTTTGTATGGCTGGCAGAAACATTCTTCTGCTCAAAATAGTTTGTCAGAACCTTTTATGTAATTAGAAATCAAAGAACGAAAGTCCTAGCCACTGACCATAATTCTAGTGAGGAGAAGAGTGGGACAAGTAGAGGAATCTCTTCTCCTCTACCTTAGCCTACCTGATGGTGTTAGAGGACACTGTGCCAGGGCTGGGGACACTGGTTGGCCACACTAGTTCTCTGTAGTCACACTCAAGGGTCATCGACTTTCTCTTTGGTATTGTTTCAAACTCTACTCTTCTTGTAGTACGGTTAAAATCTGTTCTTTAACAATTTTTTTTGTTGTGGTCGTGGGCTCCTGTCGGTAGAATCTTGTTTTATTTTAGCTGCGTGTCTAAGCTGTGTAAATGCACAGGGACGTGTCTCCTTTTGTGCTTGCGTGTGGGGCTGTACTGAAATATTTCTGTTCCACTGTAGACATAAGTTTTCAATTATACATCTTATGTTGTGTATCTGTTTTATGCAATTTATGTTATTTTTATTGGAATGTTAGAGCATTAAATCAGGTAGGCCATGATCTCAACTGTACTGAACCTGCACACAAAGTGACACAACTTAGTTGGAGTCTGATATCTCTGTTGAATCACAGGAAATATCTTGTGTCTCCAAAGCTTTGTATTTTCTCCCCCCCTTCTCTTAAGATTTTCATCTTAGTTTTCTCCTCTGTGTTTGTTTACTGTAATTAAGGAACAATGTTGAAAAAGAAAATAGCTTTATTCCACCCTAGATTTATATTGCCATTAGACTTCTGTAAAAATTTATTAATGAGTCATGTTACATTTAGATTCTTACTATCCTGGACCATTTTAAGTGTTGCTTGAACGAAATATGTTAATGACATACAGATAGCCTCTGTAAGCCAAGATGGTAAACATGGCATATATTTTTTAATGTAAGAGTTTTGGGAAATGTTCTTTCTTGTAATGAAAACTTTCTAGAAAGGCATTTCAACGGACACTTTGTCATTTGAAGTTTTCTACTTTGACATTTTGGCATACAGTTCCTTATTACCCAAAAAGGTATTATTGCCAGATTAGTAGTATTTAAACTATAATCTCTTTGTTATGCCCCAACAAAATACTGTGTGAATTCACAGGTTAAAAAAAAAAAATTTAAGGAATTCTCTAGCTATAATTGTTCTTTTTGTAAGCTTTTTCTTACCTTTTATTGCTACCAATTTTTTATTCTTTTTTTTTTTTTGAAGTTGACAGTACATCTTAATTTTTTTGTTTTGATTGCCTTACTGGTTTCCTTCTCAGAATAACAACAATGACCATGCAGCTATGTCGGTAAGTAGATGCAAGATGAAGAAAAAGCATGTGAACAGAAAAACTATGAACTGCCTGCAGGCTTATTGCTTCAATTTTTAATCATTTAATTAAAAAACCCTTTCTGTTTTGCTGATGACTTGCTGTGTACCTTGTGTGGTTGCATGCAGGGATCAAGTTAATGACTAACATTGGTCTTTCATACAGTGGGACAGACAGCAGGAGTCCTAAAAACCTTGCAGAAGGTTGATGGGATGTGTCTTGCATCCCAAATGAGGTAATTTAGAGGAGACTATTAGACCTTTAGAAAGAGGGGTCAGCTATCAAAATACAGCAATGAGACATGCATACAGAATAAGGGTAGAGTGATAGAGCTGAATAAAAAATCAGCAAAAGTTCCATCATTTGTCTGCTGCCTCTGCCTGGAGTTGAAGGAATGTGTGTGCTGATGTTCTTTATTTGCTTTTTTAAAATTTTTTAAAGAAGATGATGCATTGCATTTAAGAATTCTTCCATCCCCTGATTATTTTCAAGTAATTTTTCTTCATATAAGGTGTTTATTTTGATTTGGCATAAGCATTGCCATGATAATGAAAGTGATGAAGTTAATATTAATAAATTATCAAAATCTGGAGAATGGATCTAGCATGGGGTCCCAAGTTGTTAGAATCCTAAAGCACAGGAGTAACAAGTGGAGTTACGGAGGTCAAGTATTTAGCCAGTTAAAGAGAAGACTGCAGAGGGATCTAGCGGCAGCTTGCAACCTCTTGAAGAACAAAACCAAAACGGATGGAACCAAACTCTTCTCAGTAGGACTGACAAATTCACACGTGGCTATGGTCACAGGTAGAAGCTCGTGAGGTGAAGCTTCAATATTAGAGCAAAAGTTTGCATGAAGAGAGTAGTTTGGTATTGGAGGAGTTTACACAGAGACACTATTGAATTCCCATCTTTGGTGATTTTGAAGGCTTAGCAAGGAAAAAGGGCAATGGACCTGAACCAGTGTTGGCAATAGTCCAGCTCCAAATAGAAGGCTGGACTAGATGATGTTGGTTCATTCCTATGAACATTTCTATCATTTGAATACTGAGTGTCATGTTGAAGTGTCAAGGTAATAGGTGTCATGAGCACTATGAATATTGAATATTTTGTGTAGAAATGGTTCCTCTTAATGTTGCATAGGTCTCAGTCTGCTGGTTATACCATGACCAAGGACTAGCAGAATTTCAAAGCAGAGCACAGAAGCTGCATAGCTTTTGGAACTTTATAATTTGAGAGTCATGCAGTTTTTGATGGTTCTGTTTTCTGAATCCATAAGAATTGAGTCTTTTGAGATTATATTTACATCCTATTTTAAGCTCATGTTGCAGTTTATAGTGCCATTAGATGCTTTGAATCAAAAGGCAAATTAAAATTTCATTATACAGCCATTCATCTCCTGAAATAAATTGGATGATTAAATTTGTTATTAAGGACCTGCCATTTTTTTTAGTTTAATTTTGAACAGTTAAGGAAAATGTTACTTTCTATTTTCAGATCAGTTAATTCGAAATTGTAATGGGTCTGTATATAAGAGGTTTTAATCTAAGTTTAGAATTAGCAGAAATTTTATTCTAGGTATGTCCCTTGTCAATACAAATATAATGCAAATACAAAGTTAGTACTGCACAACTCTTTGGAATATTATGGCCATTGAAAAGCAACAGTTACAAATCACTTTCAATTAGGCATTTTTCATTGTTTTCGTAGCATTTGGGGCAGAGGCTGTAGGTAAAATTGATTCTTAAAAAGTCCACTAGTGCTTTTAGTATACTTGTGTTTTATCAATAGTTCAAAAATTGGATTTAGCCCTGACTGATAAAATCTGTATGTTTAATTTCTTTGCATTTTCAGAAAGAATGACACTTTCATATTGTTAAATTAATTCTTCGGCTTAACATCTTAGATTTAACAGATAAGTTTTGTTATTTTCCTTTTATGCTGAGGATGGCAGTTTTTGTTATTTTATTGTTTCTGTGATTGGCAGCAAAAGTCTAATTTCACAGCTTGCAGTGAGGGTGGGGGGGTGGTGGTTTTCTGCAGCCATATTCAAAAACTGTCAATCAACAGCCTTCACAGGCTACTTAGAGAATGAGTTTTCTTCCTGATTTCTCCAAATGCTGCTTCATGCTGTCTTTGATTGGCACAACCTGGCAGGGAGGATGGATGAATCTGTCACTGGCTGGTTAATTGTGTTGCTGGTCTCAGCCTGACATCAGGTCTTTGACTCCTAAGTGGCTCAATACAAAACAAATTAGCAGATTGTAGTCATATTTCTCATTCTATATGCTTTGACTTTGTTGAAATGCAGTCCATAAATCATATTGACTGACACCATAGTGAATGATGAAAGCTGCTTTTGAGACAGCTAGCATGGGTTTTAGAAAGCAGCGCCGCGAAGGTGCTGTGGAAGGATGCATATGGCTGACCCTTTGCGAATTCCTAGGAGCCAAATGTCTCTTTGCTACAATTGTTCTTAGGAGAAAAGCTTTTGGGTCCTATAAAAAAGGACTTAATATGTCAGCAAATTCTCTTTACAAGCTCCTTTGAAATATAAGAAGTTTGTCTAAGGGTTTTCTCTTTTTACAAACTTGTATTTCAGCAAAATGTGAAGGCTGGGTGAAAAAAACAGTTTTCCTTTAACACTGTTAGCAGGTGTTTTTGCTTATAGAATAGGGTCCTTGTTTCCTAAACTTTACATTGGTTGAGTGGAAGAATAGGTTTTGTAGACAGCAGCAATTAGCATAGGCACAGCAGAGACAATAGTAGTGTCTCCAAATGGGAGGCAACTGGGGCGAATGTGAGAAGCCTGCTGAATCTCTGCATGCTACTGAATATAGGTATTTAATTGCTAGATAACCACGCCCCCCCCAGCCCCCCTTAAAAAAAATAGTAGTAATTAAACCCCCCCCAAAACAACAAACTGACAAATAAAAATATCAAATATGTTTCAAGACTAACTGGGATTTAATTCTGGAAAATAAATGTTCTTGCTATGTTCGTGAATCCTTATGTTTCCTCTTCAATATGCTGTATGAAAAAATGGTGAGGAATTGATTAATTGGTAGATAGTGGAAATTTGGAGGTGGATTTTTGACTAGGTCTCATTTTTCAAACACGAATTTTAATTTCATTCTTTTCTGAGTATCATGCAGCCAATGTATTTTGAATTGGGAAGCACTGAATTTTGAAGAGGATAACAGTATAGTTCACATTCTTTCAGTTAAAATTTAGCATTTTGAGAGATATGTGTAGCTTCATTTTTCTCTAAATTTGAGAATATTGATAGATTTTATTGAGTAAGTATTAACTGTGTATAGTAAACTTCTATTATTTTTGATATGTCATTTGAACAATAAGCCTGTAGTTCAAGGTGCATAGTTGGAAATAGTTTATATGTTAGGATGTTTCCATTTTATGAAATGTTAAAATAAACATTAAATGTACATGTATTGATACTTATTTAAAGTCCAAGTGGCTTTAACCATGTCATTTCTGTATTGTAACCATTATCTTGTGCTCCATTACTATTGATATTTGCCAGACTGTAACAATTAACTACACATGCTTGTTAGAAATGCAAAATTCTTTTATTGAAGGTAACAGAGGAGTACATATTGTTTGCATATGAAATAAACTGAATGTTAAAATTTTTCATGACAACCTATTAATCTGGTTGAACTTTTATTACATTATAGTGGCAGCATAAATAGGACATGGAGCTGATTTGATGGAGCAGTACATTAAACAGAGATGCACTAGTTGTTCCATTAAATCAAAATTACATTTCCATGAAGTATTTCAAATCTACTACACTGTAATTACATGAACTGTGGCCCACTGATTTCCCTTCTCACCTTCTTTTTTCCTTCCTTTTTCCCGTATTTTTTTACTTTCCCCCTCCCCATCCTCCATTCATATTGATATTGTTCTGCTTGGGGAATAGAGCTGCATGTCTCCCGGTGTAATTACCGTTGGGTTTGGGAGACTTTTAAGCATGCTGTTCTTGCATTGTTTCTTACATTCCTTGTTGTCAGTTCATCTATTTTGCTCAAAAACATTATTTGCTTTTCTGAGATTTTCAATTAAGAAACCGACATGTCATTTTAGATATAAAGCTCCCAACAGTTCAAGGTGTCCTAATGCTAAAGAGGTATTAGCAACAGCTATTTAATGTTTCAGTGTGAACGTTAGGGGAGTTGAAGGCTTTCCATTGTGTTCTCTACATTTTAATTATCTTTTAACAAATAATGGATTTTTAATGTAAAAAATATTTGGGGCCAAATTTGCTTTCTGTTATGAAAATTTTCTGTACATGAAAAGTCAATTATGTGAGATAGTTGAGTTAAGTAAGATCTGGCTCTACAGATGCTGGAGTAGAACTTTCTAAACTTTTTGCGACAGTGAACTGCCATCTATTATAATCTTTCATTGCTTATATGTGTTTTTGGGAGTCAACAGTGAATTGCTTAGCCTGACTTTGCAGAAAACGGCTGGGGAGCCATTGGTTTAGAGAAACAGATGTCATCACTTCACTGATGGATAGAAGTAAACAATAGAGATGTGTGCTCCAGTAGCTGTATTATGTAATTGTGATTTATTTTGTGCGTTTCAATATACATTGTAACTTAGACATCAGTTGAAAAGCGTGGTTTAAGTACATTAAGCTACAGAGATTCATGTAGTTGCATTTGAAAGCCAAGATCGCTGTGCTTTAAAAGATGGCAGTGCTATGAATAGAATGGTGCCATCTGGTTTGGTATCTGGTCTTAAGTGGTTTTCTTAACTTTGAGTTAGAATTTTGTTATCTTTCAGTTTTTCTGTACTAAATTTTTCATAATTGATTATCAAGTTAATGTCTGTGTTTTGTTTTTTGGTCTCGTTGGAAAATTTATCTCAATTACATGTAGATGATAAAGAGCAATGTTACTAGCTAGACTGTGATTGGGAAATTATTTCTATTTTGTACAGCAGAGGGCTACATTTCATTTTGTAAGTAGTTGATCATTGACAGCACTGATTTATTAAGCGCTGAAAAGATGATGGATAAACACAAATATTTTAAATAATTTAGCTACAAGCTTTGAGATGGAATTCAAGCAATTAAAATAACAATAATTAGCACAAGCTGTTTGAGAAATACCCCAACTCATAGCAATTATTTTTGTTTATATAAGTTCGGGAGGTTTTTATTTACTGTTGTTAAAAATATGCAGCATGTTGATTTTCATTACATTCTTGCTTTCATTCTGTTTGGGTTAAAAATATTTGAATAAATCCACAAAGCTATTCATATGTCCATATGCTTCAGCAAATTATACTGTTTTGGAAAAGTCGTTGATTCATGAAAACTGTTAGATTTGTGGAAGAAATATCAATAATTGCTTTTACATGTATTTAATCTAGTTCTCCATTTGATCTAATAGAAACAAAGCTAACAGGTCAGAGAAGTAACAGGAAGTGTGATTTCTCTCCTAATCTAAGCCCTGTATCATTAAGACTTTGAGTTATATTAAAATCAAATCAGATAAGTAGTTTTTTAGTGACATATAATTTGTTTCTATCTTAAAACCTATTGCTTTTTCTACTAGGGAAAAGTGGCCCAGACAGCTTGCATGTCAGCCTGCCAGCATCTTTCAATGTCCCTAATGCAGATGCTACTGGACAGTGAATTAAAACAAATAAGCATGGGAGCAATTCAGCAGTTTAATTTAGATGTGATACAGTGTGAATGTAAGTATATATTTCAACCTACATCTGTAATGTAATTTTAATTTTCATTCTTGAGTTCATCTCTTATGGTACAAATTTTAAATGTGCTGTTACACAGGGTCTCCTTACTCCTAGAGCTGCTATTGCCTTACACACCATGCAGAATAATAGTACTCATTTAGTATACATCAGATGTTGTTTTATTCTCACCAGTTAAAATATGGCATCAGAATTATATTATAAACTGGTTCAAGTTCAATCCAGCACTGAAGGCAGGACAAATTACCTCATGTTTTGCATAGAGTTCATAGTTGAGGGTGAGCTCTTAATCTGTATGAAGGAAGTTACTTCTCTGAATACCATTTTAATTGTTTTATAGTTGATGACTGAGATACAGTGGAAAGGTTGACTAGTGATTCACTGCATATTTCAGATTCGTCTGCTCTGTTTTTCTCCAAAGTATCTTTTCTATTATGTATTTGAAGCATGAGTCTCAATGATTTTGGTGACAGCTGCATAATGGGACAGTTCTGTACGTCGTATCCTGAGGTTTTTAGTTTGGATATATGAAAAAAATTGATGACTACTCAATTAGAAGCCACCTATGGGAGACTGGAAATTTGATTTCAAGCCGCTTGATTAGCATCACAAAGGATTCTTGTGGGAATCCAGGGACAGAGTTAAGGGGCATTTTTGACATTTTAACCATACACTTATCTTTCCTTCTCCTGCCTTTGTTACATTCCAGCTAAACTCTGTAACAGGTAGAGCAGGCATCTTTCTGACAGTCCTTCACTATCCAGCCTTAAGGCCTTTCAGTGCATGGAATGAACTGACGAGATTATCTGGGTCAGATTGAAAAAGTATTTGTGATTGTGACATTAAAATTTGTCTTGTGATTGTACAAGTTGGCCAAACATATCATGGTTTTTAACTTCTCTCACTTTTAGTACGCTTGATGTTGCAAATTTAATAGTCTTCTTGTCAGGTAGGTTGATAGGGGTATGTGTTTGTTCATTTGTGTAGTTTTCTAGATGTAAAAAAGATCCCAGTTGTAAAAACAGAAATTACATAGTATTCATAATACTGACATCATAATCATTCATCTAGACAAGCTGAATTGGGGCACCCATTGAACAGTCATCTGCCTTCTGAACTAATAGTGTAATAGTGAAGAAAACTTACCCATTACCTAATATTCAGTTTCTAATATTTAAAATATCAGCTGTGAACAATGCAGTACGTCAGTAGTCTGTATAGATTAAACAATTCATTATTTCACTCTGGGAGCGTATGGCATGGACAGGACATGACAAAGCTTGGGCCAAAATAAGAAATTTTCAGAAAACTAGTAACCTGAAGACTGAAACGCATTCTTTCCACCACTGTGCAACTTTTGGGCTGTACAAATGCAAATAGAATAAACTTTATTTATTCCTTTGTGCAAAGCTTTTGAAACATGCCAGAAAAAAAATTGGTTTTGCACAGAAACCCTTTGAATAGTTTAAATGTAATTATGTGATTATTGTCAGGATAGTATGTTGCAACAGACAACATTTTGCTATTTGTGGGATAAAGGATTGACACAAGATTTTGCTCAGACTGCTTTGCTGATATGGTTTCATTCATAAGGTCCATCACAAGCACATTCCAGGCCTCACTGTGATGCCTGTGATTTATGTTCTTGTTCATCACCCTCCCCCAGCTTTATTCTTTGATACTTTGGGATTAATGGATACAACAGTGACATTTCAATTAGTGCTTAGAGTGTGCAAATAATTCACAACTGTTGGGTAGTTTTCTGGAGTATACTCATGCATTTCGAACTGAGAAGTTAGGTGAGATGCAGAAAGTTATGAATATCTGAAGATACATTTTTAAAAATTCTTGGCAATATTCTAGATATTTTTTCTGATCTTTAACATTGTAATTTCATTGGTTCTTGTATGAACTGGAGAGATCTAAATAAAAGCAGAAAAATGTGATTACTTGTCAGGTTTTTCTCTTTTCCACTAGAAAACAACCAACAATCCAACCAACAACCCAACAATCTCTTAATGAACAGCAATCTGTTAAAGTCAGTAAGTGCTGAAGGTTTTAGTCTTCACAGTGAATAGGTAGAATGATAAGTGGACTTCCAAGAAAGGAAGGTGGAAGGGAAGGAAGTGATCTGGTGGTGAACTCTGATTTCATTATCCTGCACTAAATTTCTGTACAGTGTAGTACCTACAGTACCTAACTTTAAGAAACAGAGCAGAAAATCTGGAAGCATCTGATATTTTTGCTTAACAATAGTAGTAGCATTAGGTGGTCTTCTTTCATGATTTGTTTTAAAAAAAAGTTATCATTTTCCTGCTCTTCTTCTCGCAAGTTTTTTGGTTTCCTTGCAAACATTCCAAAAACTTTCAGTTTGATTTTAGTTTGTCCTATTCTAATTGAAGTATTTCTCCACTCTCTCACTCCACTCTCTATTTTATAGCCTAGAGCAGTGTTTTACCTCTGTATTTTACACCATTCTTTCTCAGTTGTTATCTTCCAGTAGGGTGACTAGAATTCTTGCAACAGGGTTCAGAAAACAGAATGTACAAGTTCCACTGAATAATATCCAAAGAATAGTCTTTTGCTTGGACATTGCATTTCAGTTCCCCATTTTCAGGAAGAAAATGGGTTGGGAAGGGTGGCTATTTGCTATTTCTTGAAGATGAAAGTCAAATGTGGGTTGCTGTATCTCACTTTACAAGAAGAAAGGTGTGCATAATAAAAGAATAGCTTTTCAGAGATACTATCCAGATCTACATACCTTACACCAGCTTTTTATTAAGGAATTAGAAATTGACAGAAATTCTGATTTTTTGAGAGCTAATTTTTATAATTTATGTGTTTTAACATTGCTGAATTGTGAGGCAGGATTAATTGGCAGAATGAAATGTGTTTGAATGGGCATTTATCTTCACCCAAATGTGAATCTGTGCAAGGATGAAAAGGTTCTGGGTCCTGCCTATAAATGAGCATGGATTAGTGGAGAATAAGTGCAAAGCAGGATGCTCTGTGTCTTCCCAATCAGCCCTACACATAGGACTTCCTGACAGTCCCTCCTTTTTCACCCAATGTGTGGAGAGCTGTGGTTTCCAAGAGAAAGTGATATCTTGACCAAAGTGCTCTCTGTTGAGTGCACAAAGGTCATCTCCAGGTGGGCATACCAGAAGCTGGGGAACCCAAATCCTGTTTTTCCATGAAAAGGCACTATATTCTCCTCTGAAGGCCCCTCACTTTACCTGCCACCTCTCTGCTCTGGGAAGCCAGGTTACCTTAACTCACTTGAGACCATCCTTCATCTGCCAGTCACATATGGCAGCAGGGAGTGAGGGGAAGCAGCCCATCTTGCTGGTGCTGGGGCCAGGGCTGGGGGCTGCTGCCTGGCCAGCTGGCAGCTCCCTCAACAAGGCTCCCCTCCAGGCGTGTTTGAACAGCTGGAGCATCCAGCAGGGCTGCAAAGTGGCTGCTGGCTGCTGAGATTGTCACCTGATTCTCTGCTCTTCCTTTAAAAATACATTTGTACCTTTGCTGTCCTGCTTGTGAATCAGGCAGGACAATTTTACTGAAGTAAAACTGTGCTAATTTGCTTTTGATTCAAAGTTTGGACTCTAGTTTTTAATTTCTGCCCTTGAGTGGCAAAGCTGTTTGTCAGGAATTAGGTACAGAATTCCCAGACCGGCAGAAGGGCACAACCAGATGATGTCTAAAAGTTGGGGGTTTTAGAGACTAAATGAAGAGACCTGGTAATATATCTAGATTTTTGTGGAAATTCAGTACAATTTACAGGGAAAGAACTCTTAAATTCCATTTAGCAGACACAGCCTTTTTCTTAAGATCTCCATTAATACACACACACATACATCCATATAAAAATCACATATGTCCTGTATACAAAATGTAATTAAAAGATCAAAGCAGAATCTTCAAAAGAAAATGGACTTAAGTAATCTTTACATTTAACATTATAGTGTTTGTGTTACCTCATAGCCTGTTTTTGTGTTACTACATATTTTTTTCATTAGATCCTACCTTCTTTATATTCCTAAACTGCCTGTTATAGGAAGTATGTTGAGATTCTACATATTGGGGACGCACATTGTGCCAAAGATCTTGTTCTGTATATACAGGAAAGGTCTACACCGTATCAGCAAAGTGGAGGGAGAGAAGGTATTAGCAAAAATCTTGTGAATACCAGATTCATGTAATGTGTATTTTCACCTTATCTTTCCTAGACATTTAAGTTTCTGATTCAAACTGCCAGGCAGCCAATTGTTTCTCCCTAAAAGTAACAGTTTAGTGGTGATCTTTGTATTTCATTCTCCTTTATTATAAAATTCCTGAATGCTTTTATGCACACTAAAACAAACAAACAACCAGCCCCCTACCCTTCCAAATCCTCTTTAAACCTAGAATGATTGTAGGGGGTGAATATTTTAAAAAATGTATATATGACAATGTTTCATTACTATCTGGAAAAGGACCCTTAGGACAAAGACATTAAGAATGTTAATCCTGTTCTTATAATATCTTCCTAAAATGCTGTGCAGTAGAAAATATTTAATTAGCTTTGTAAAATTGTTAGCAAAACTTAAAAGCCATGAGCTGAGGGCGGAGGGGGAATTGTCTGACCGCTACCATAAGTAGATTATCTTTTTGCCCTTTGAACTCATGAAATTGTAATAATGAAACAAATTCTACTGTAGTCACTTGTCAAAGTGATCCAAATGTGAGAATAAATGCTTGGACTATAATGAGTGTCCCTGATTTGTAAATGCATTCACTATATAAAATTGTAGTTAAAGAGAACAAAACTTATACAGTAATTAAGTTTGGTACATTGTGTGCTTCTTGTTCAATAACTGTGATGGTAGTAGGTACTATGTAGGGAAAAGAAATCATTCTGCATTATTTAATGCATTAGGGTAAATTCCAAACTACCCTAACCAGATGAACTGCAGAAAAGATGCAAATATTTGCCCTGTGTCATGTAAGAGTATCCCACTGTAGGAAGGTACCTCCTGAAGTGTGTACGCCAGTAGCTAACTGAAATGATTTTCTGCAGGTCACACTTTTCAGTTATATCTACTTTTCAGTTCTGTGGCCCTTTCTTTGCCATTGACTTTCTCCCAGTGGTACCATTGTGGAGTGGCTGGAGGAGCTAAGATTGTAGTAGAGGAAGCTGGTCTCAGTGAAGTGATCTCTGTGAACAGAAAGTTATACAGAGTCAGATACAGATGGGCCTTAATTTTCAAGAGTAGTAAGGCTTCTTCTTTCTGATTTAAGAGGTCTAGAAAAGACCCCTTCTGACCATCAGGCTTATCCTCCTCATTAGTGCGCTGCCAAGCTCACAACTCATGTCTCTTTGTAGCTTTTTGCTGTGGAGCTTTGCTTGGAGTTCCCTGCTATAGTGTTCCCATTTCAAACGCTGTGTTTGGCTGCCCACAGAGGCCAGCCTGGCTGTCCCTGAACAAGGGATGGTCCCAGTGGCCATGAAATACCTGCAGAAGCCAGCCATGTAGACCTGCAACCTTTAGCCAAGGATGTTCAGAAGGGTGCTTGCATAGGCATGGACATCTTTTGTTGTTCTCCAGTTTGGTGGTTGTACAGGCTGTTTGCTCTTTGCTGCTTTTGAAAAGTTTATTATTAGAAAACTCTCCCTATAAAATGCCGAGTGTAGGATATGCTTTTTCTATGGTTTTTTATTTTTCTTAATTTTTATTTTAAAAGCATCTTTGTAGTCAATTAAAATTTCCTGAAAACTCCAATAGAAAGTTGGTGTTATAAAGTAGGAAAACTAGACAATTTAGAATTCAGACTTGAATATGCTAATGAGTGAGCATTCACCAACTGCTGTTAGTACTTGTCTAAGATGTTACAGCGATCTCTCTAGGGCATTTGATTGCTATTTTTTATTTCTTTATTTGATGAAGAAGTATTCCAGTTTAATTCGTTCTCCTATTACGTGGCTCTCAAAAAATTTTTGCACTACTCTAATACAAGTAATAAATTCTGCCTTTAGTGGTAAAGCTATTACTCTGATACTATATTCGTCTGTTACTAAGCTATTCTTAATTATTCTGAGATGGTCTTAGTATTTTCTTGTACCACTTAAGTAAGAGTCTGTATTTACAATTGCATTCCTTATAGTCTTTTTTGGACTCATGAATAGTCTATCTGAATTCATTGGTCTGCTTTAAGTTGAAACCATACAGTCAGAAGTAAATGGTCGAGCCCATTATTTTACCATTGTGTTAGCTCAGACACCAATGTTTTTCTGGATTTTACTTTTAATTAATTCAAATTTTCTAACTATTTAAAAAAATTTAAAAAAATATGTTAAGGATTTAATTGTACTACATGTCAGTAGAAGTTCATGTGGCATAGTAGAGCTTAGCACTGGGTCCGAAAATTTTTTGCATACATATATTCTTTTTCCTCTACTACTGAATGACCAGTTCCTCAGAGTTGGAAAAAAATGTTACCATTCACTGCCTCAGATGATACTTCTCTAAAACTCTTGCAGTAGTACCTATTTTGTTTTGTTAAGAGTTCTAGCTGAAGGTCATAAGAAAAATACTCTTAAGTTCTTTTGAAATAAGATATCTTACCTAAGTGGTGATATGAGGCAGTGGGTGTTTGTTATTAACTTGTGACTGCGATAATAACAACAAAAAGTGTATTTAAGTTTGGCATTTATTGGTCATTTTTTGATTTAAACGATAGCTTTCTATCATTACTGTGTTACCATTTGATGTATTTTGAATATAGTTTTGCCTTTTTTTGGGGTTCAAAATGAGCAAAGTTCATTACTGATAAATGGGCTAAAAGGCGTGAACAGGCATTTCAGCTCTGTTCTGACTGTGGCACGTAGAGCTTTCTACCAGTTGTCTATACATTAAACTAACTCTCACCTTAGTGTTTGTCCTTTATTGCTGTTTGGCTAGAGGTGAAGTTTTTATAGCATGAATGCTGTAACAAAAGCAGATGTTTGAAAAAATGTTGACAACCATGGAATTGGTATTATTTCAAAATTCTTCAGTAATCATGCACCTCAGGCCAAAAAATATGTTGGTTTCTGTGGTTGTAACATTGCTACTGGGTTAGAATTTTAAGTAAAGTTTCTACTAATACTCCTAAAGGTATTTTTCTTTTAAATTACTGTAAAAAATATGGAAAAGTTATTTCTTGGTTTGTTTGGTTTTAATCACTATGAGTTATTAGTTTAAACTACTCCAGTGAAACTAGTTTCATTTTAATGATAGCTAGCATTTATATTGAGTAGAGCTTGATTTTCTGTTACATTAAAAAAAGAAAAAATCTACATCCATAATATTTTAACCTTTTTTTTTTTTTTGCAGTGTTTGCTAGTTCTGAGCCTGTGCCAGGATTCCAGGGAGACACCCTGCAGTTAGCTTTCATCGACCTCAGACAAGTAAGACACTAGTTTGGTGTTTTTTATCCTACTAATTTCCCCTTCTGACCAATACTGAAGTTATTAAATTCAAGAACCTTTCATGTTTTTGCATTCCCATGTAATTAGTTGTGAAAAGCAGTTATTTGAAGTGTTATTAGTGGCACTATTCCCTGTAATTTAGCATAAAACTGTTTCTCCAGTGTGTGGTTAGGGGGCACTGTGCTACTGGTGGTACTGTTACATGAATATTAGATTGAATTTTGGTCCTGAAAATTTTGTAAAGATCCCGTGATGCCTTTTGCAAGAGTGTACATGTTATCCTGGTGTGTGCTGGCTTGATTCCATTCTGAGCATTTGCTTCTGCCTATGCAACTACTCCCTGGATAACAGAATTGGGCATGGTATTATTTAACATTTCCTTTCCTGAATTTGTTACACAGAATTCTTTTAAACTGTTCAAAAGCAGCTTTATTCCAACTGGCTGATCTTTATTCTATATAAAATTTAATTTTAAATGCCGTAATATTAGAAGGGCTTTTCCACAGATCTTGCCGAAAGAAAGGTTTTTCCAGACTCAAATCTACTAAAAAGTCTACTAAAAGCTTTGTAAATTTGAACACTATATCCACCCATAGCAATTGATTTTCAAAACCTTTTCATGCGTGAAGTTAGCTTTTACAAAAGATTTATTATTTCACAAAATTGCAGGTATAAGTGTCATCTAAATAATTAATCATTAACTGCACATGGAGCATCTTTAGCTTTCTGCAGATGTTAGTGATATTTTTCAGCACCATTATGGGCCTGTCAAAGTCATCAGAAAAGAAGAGAAAGTAGAAAGAATTCCATACCAAATTATCTATGTAGTAAGAATATTTTTGTTTTTAATAGTTTAGTAGATTTTTCACAGCAAGATTATTAAAAGGCATTTCAGAAGGGAAATTTCCTGTATTCCAATTTCTCCTAATAGTTAGAAAGGACTTCATTAAATTGTCTTCTTAAATGAAAAAGTTAAAAGGTAGAGTTGTCTGTTAAATTCTCACAGTAATATAACAATGAACAATATCTACAATGGGATAAGCATGGGCAACAAATCCTGAGGAGGGATTTGTTCATGTGATACTTATACTTTAGAGTTCCATAATTCAGCTTGTAAAGATGTACTCTGCCAGACTTCAAAGACCACAAGTCTTGCCTTGACTACTGGCCTTCCTCTTTTGGATTCTTTTTTACGGTCTTTTTACTGTCCATGTTAAAAATTATTAAACATCTTCCAACTTGTACTTAGATCATTTTAGTTGAAGGGAAAGGATTTTGAGAGATTTTGGCACCATTTCTGTCATCCACCTAAGTGGTATAAATCCTTGCAGAGTCTGCATTTATTTCAGGGGAAATCATGATTTCCAGCTGTGCAGGAGGGCAGGGTGTGTACATACTTGCTACAGGAAACAAATGGTTTTTATGTTTTAAGCACAAACTATTGAGTATGTCACATAAATAGGTATTATGTTGCTTATGATAACTCAGTTTATGTTAGCAATTTATAATTACAGTTCTCCCAAACACTTTATAGAGGATACCCTGTATGTCATGAGTCTAATTGATTTCAGATACTTTTTGAACAGGAAAGGTCTCTTTATTGGATTGCAGTTGGAGCTCATAAATGTACAATACTTCTAGTATATTTGTTTTGGTTTGTTTTTTGCTATATTTTTGTGTGCATCACCAAAAGCTATTGTAGGCACACGTTAAAAACTTTTATTATTTGGTAAGGATTTTCAGTGCTTTTCCTCTTTTCTTATTTGTGATCTATTTCTATCTTAATAGGGAGGATGACAGTTCTTTTCAAGAATACTTAGAAAGGCAACAGAGCCTTTTTCAGAAAGTTCTTATAAAAGGTCATGCTTCTGTTTTTTAGTTTGAATTTGATACTTCTTCATGATTTGCAGGATATGAAAGATAAGGAAGTAGGTCCAGTGGTCAGGTTTTACCTGCCCACCCGGACTGTGCCCTGAGGTCAAACTCCTGATATTGGCTGTTTGGTACAGAGGAGCTGATGACAGGTAGGGGCTGATACAAGGGGGAAAGCTTGAACCGTATCAAAGCTAAAAGGCAGGAGATTTGGGACTCAGTGAGAGACTGTAGCTAAAAGATGGATCAGCAGGATTGCCCTCTTCTTAAAAAGCAGCTGACCTGCAAGGGAAAAGACTTTATCGTCCTGCCAATCACATGGTTGCTAATGGAAGCCAGTTATCTCAACAACAGCTTACTCTCTCTGTGTTGTACTAGTGCAATGTGTAAGATTAATGAGGATTGGGCAGTAGAATATTATAGCCTGTTTTACTAAAGAAGTAAAGTCACTTTCAAGAAGCCAGCTTGGAAGACAGAGGGAAGAGCTACACTTGGATGATTACCATAGAGGGAGGGGCAGCTTTGAAAAGAATTGACATAGGTATTTTCAATCTAACGGTTCCTGATCCTCTGTCTTTCCCTGAAGACAATGTATAGACAACATGTTGTCACCAGCAAGCCCACTTTCCTTCTTCCTTCTTCCCTCCACAGACGTAGAGAAGCAAACAGAAACAGCTGGCCTGAGAAAGAGTTGTGTCTGAGAACAGTAGTTAGTAACAGGAAGCTCTTAAGAGGCCAGGAATCAAGAAAGGGCAAGCACTTAACAATGTCCCCTTTGAGCTACCTCTTTCTACTTATTCTTTTCCCTATTTATGCTGTTGTCATACTTAACATTCTCCTTAAAGATCTTTATAATCTGAAGAAACCTTAGTCATTAAAGATTTCTGTGCTATTTCCATAACCACAGTATCTCAGCATCTTACAGAGGTGACTTGGTGTGGTTGGCTAAATCACACACAGTGAATCCCATGGCCACGATCAAACTTGCAGCTCCAGCTAGTTTAGCAGGTAGAAAATTGTGAAAGATTCATGGTTCTGTACAGCGGCCATAATTGTGTCATGCCTTATGCCACTTGTCTGAGTGTATGATCTGAGGTCACACCTACATGCACACACTTTCACCCCATTTAAAACCACTAAGGCCATCTCCACAAGGTGATTATCAAAGTGGCATGTGCTGCTTTAAAGAGACTGGTCTCTGGCATCTTGTGAAGGTGATCAAGCTCTCCTGAAACCTGCATCCCTCTCTGAAGACCATCTCTTGCTACTGCCTTTATAGGGAGCCTGGGTAAGTAGTACAGCGTCACAAAGTGAGGTGGAATGAACTTTGGGGATTTTGCTACCAATCAGATGCAAGGTTAATTGGAATTAACCTTCAAAAATAAACAGGTTTTAGTTTGTTCTGCTTGAATTAGCCTCTGAAGAAGCTCAGCCTCTGACATGAATTAGTTTTTTTTCTGGTTATGATCTGTTCTTTAGTGCCTAAAGACTAGGGTTACAGTTCTGGAATGTGAGGCAGTTTCTTGGATGTCCTGTACACCTAAATACTGTGAGGAAAAGACCTGAAAATTACAATTTGTGCATTATTATTTGGAGAGCCAGTGTAATGTGTAATGGACAAGAACGTGCCTTGTGGTAGGCTGAGAGGTCAGCAGTTGGTGTCCTAAGCTAAATGTCCGGATTCTTAACCAGCTGGGTGGTAACAAATACCTATTCTTGAAATCAAATAATTTTCTGCAGAGATATAACCTAACCTGCCAATGTAGCTTGACTTTTTTTCACTTTGAGTTCACAAGTTTTTCCTGGTGTTTCTCGCCACCATGAGCACTGCTTACAGACTTCTTCCTCTACTGTTTATCTGAAATAAGTACTCTGCTAGCTTGATGATTGTGGAATTTCCTTATTTTGCTGGAGTGAGGAGAACTGTGTCTCATCTGTGTTCTTTTGGCACTGAAGTACATGTTGTTAATACCCTCCAGTTGCTGTCAGTGTTGGTTCTGCAACAGAGGCAGCAGTCTCAAGTGAAAATAATCATATGCCCTTGGTAACCCCTCAGTTAGGCAACCACAGTAGCAGTATCTCCATCCACATGGCAACACAGTTTACAGACGGATAGTGGTGTCCCTCTGAATGGAAGGCCAAGGGCTGTGAATGACAAGGTCCATAAGTTCTGCTTACTCATGGGGGAAAATCTTGAAGATTTTCAGCAATTTCTGTTTGCATTTTCTCAGTGTTAGGGATACACACAAAGTCATGCAATCCATATGATTAATATACAGAATAATGTCCCATGGAAACATTAGAAGATACGTTTTTTGTCAGACTTTTGTTTATGATGTGTGTAAATAAGCATGTGAATAAGCACTTCTTGAGCTCAAGTTATTGGTAGTACACAATATGTATTCCATCTGAAAACTGATACCTGATATTTAAAAGTATAATACATTTTCTTTTAATTCCAAAGCATTGTTAGTTTCTTGTCCATTTATTTTGTAATGTGTGTTCTGGTAAGAAATATTGCTAAACTTCTGAACTCTAGTGTTATGTGCAACCAATGCACAGGTAACTTTATTTGAAAGGGAAAATTCTTGCTGCTACTTAATATAGCCCTCCTCTTTCTTCTTTGCTTCCCATTCATTACTGAGAGATAATGTTGTCCTTCTGATAAACTCAGAAGTAACTCACTGTAGGTAGGAACTGTGTAACAGATCTCTGGGCTTTAATCCCAGCCACAGGATTTTCTGCCACTAAAGGCAGGCTGACAGCTCAGTCTTCCCGACTGTTTTGTTTGCAGTGTTTAATTTGAATTAATTTCCTGTGGTAGTAACTGTGTTTCAGCTCTGGCTTGTCTTGGATTCCCCCAGCGTGCAGGCTGCCGAAGCTCTTGCCATCTGTGTTCCCTGTGGAGAATGATCTTGAGCCCTTCAGTAGACCTTAGAGAATAAGTTGCAGCCAGTTGCCAAACTTGTCCACCATGACTCTTGGAGGTTGAGGGCTCTAGAGGTGTGGTATGGCTCCCTTCACAGGCTGCCAGCCCACAGAGTGCCTAGGCTTTGAAATTAATGTGGTACACCCACCTCTGGCCTCTATTCCAAAAAGGAGGCTTGAACTGAAAAAACATCAGGATTTTCCAAGAGAAAGAAATTCCCAACCCTATGTTTAGGAGTAAGTCTTAAAAACTTCAGAGTTTGAAGATAAAAGTAAGCCTTTCTTTCATAAGGCAACAGTTTGAATTTTTAATTAGCAAGTAGTACAGAACATTTCATCTTTTGCTTCCTGAGGGAAATGGTTGCTGAGACTTTCATCTTCACAGAGGCTCTTTCACAATGCTTACTGATCCCTTTCCCCCCGTTATGCGCTCCCCAGGTTCTCTGAACAAGCAGAGGAGCAGGTTACATCTGTAACATGAAGCCCAGCCTCAGGGTGCTATGTAATGGGATTTGTGCTTCTCCAGTTTTCAGTGCAATGCTGCTTATTTAGCTAAAGAAAGGGGCTCGGATTTCAGACAGCAACAAAACAAGAGTTGCATCTCCCTGAATTTCAGAACACAGATCCTCACTTTTCCAGGGCAGGAAGGCAACTCTCTTGCTGGCCTTTCCTTTCTCTGTAAATTGACTTGCAGTAAGGCAGGAGGACTTGAGGCACACTGTGAGCAGAACAGGGACACTTCAAGGTTCAGTATATCATGTATTTGCATCATAAAAATGGCAGCATGCATATGGATTCCTATGTTCAAAAAGACACAGTTATGTGAGTATGACTGCAAGCAAAATGTGTGTTATCTGGCTTGCAGTGGATACACAATGTTTTTTCAGAGTACTATATACAAGTAAATGGGAATTCTTCACACAGATGTGGCTACTTGTTTGTAAGCGCTTATATTCCCCAATGGAATCTCATACTTTTGATTTCTCCTTTTCAACTAGATTTTCAGTGTTAAAATCACAGTAGGATCAGATCACAAGCTGTGTGTGTAGATATTTGTGAGGAAGATCTCAATCAGTGCTCTGTACACAGAAACAAGCCGGCTCATTACTGAGATGGGATTTATACCTGCCAGCTGGTAAGAATTAGGAAGCTTTGGAAACAAATGCACAGAAATTAACAGCGGGGGGTCGAAAACAAGCATGGCTTTGGATACACTATCTTGATAAGGATTTGCAGAATCAAAGCAGGGTGGCAAGCCAGTCATTTCCTGGCAGTAAGTATCCCTACCCTGTTACTGCCAGAAACTAAAAGCACACATGCCAGATATTAGGTGTACGTATGTTCTTTGGAACATTAAATCATTCATCAAATTCAGTGCAAAAGAGATTATATCCAGTTCATCTGAATGCCCCTTTTTCAGCAGAGAAATTCAAATAGCACACTGATCATCGACAAGCTTTTTGCTCTAGATCCTGGCTTACTGACATGAGGGGCCATCCCTTGAAAACAGGTTTGGAAAACTCAGTGTACAAATGCTGTTACTTCAGTAGCTCTATCAATATCTCACTTAACTGAAATGATATACATATGGCCATTTAACTACAAGATTCACTATTCCATCTATGGCAAAAACCTTGCCAGTTTCTCCAAAGGAAACTATAGCAGATTGTGCACAAAAGACTATGAGGTGTAAGGGTATAATGCTTAAACTGAATGTCATCTCTTAATTGGCGGTAAAGAATGCTGTAGGTACCTAAACTATGGAAGTTAGATAAGAAAATAATTTTCTTATTGTTTCTTTAAGCTAGTTCATTTAAGGGATACAATTCTCTTAGTTCTCCACTTACCGAACTATATACATGCAAGAATTAAATGAGCTCACAAGAAATCTGTACTGTGTATTTAGAAAATAATAAAACTTGTGAAGTACTGGCTCAGTTTGACTTAGAGACCTGCAGATAACAGCCTTTGAATAAGAACATAAGGCTTAGTTGAAAAAGAGGGGATTTTTTTTGTTGTCATTAGGTGAATTTGTAACTTTTGGAACTGAGACAAGAAATGGCAATTGTTGATCTCATTTGTCATATACAGGTGAAACACGACTTCGAGCTGTGCAGGGAAATTTTATCTTCTAAATACTGCCATCATAGAAATCACCAAAAGTTTCACTGAGAGCTTGATCAAAGCACAAATTAAGAAAAAAGAAAAAAAGAAAAGAAAAAGAAAGTAGGCAAAAGCTGCTGTCAAGACTATTTAGGTGGATATATTTGAGTCCCTATCTGAATACTACCAACTGTCACATTTAATCAGCTTTCAGCTCTTCTTCTTGGTCATCAGTACTTTCGCAAGACATGGTTTAGAAATAGTTAATCAATTAATTCAAAACCTACAGAGCTGTTGTTATGATGAAAACTTCATATCTCTGGAAAGCCTTTCTGTTCAAGAAAGCTCATCCCGTAGTTACAGAGAAAATTCCTGTAAAACTGTGACCTGAATGGCAGTAAATTGTATCCCCCCTTGGTAGTTGAATTGGAATTCCAAGTATACCCTGTACATAATGCCAGAACCCCAAGGCTTCAGTTTTCTGGGCAAGATACTACATTTCTTCAATAACTGGCATGCTATGTGTCTGGAACACTTTATGAAGCAATCATTGCCAAGGACATTATGAGAGAAGGCACTAAATAAACTTTTTCTGGAGGAGGTTTTGTTCTTTTGCAGAAAGACTTGTTGGTAGAAAAGTTTGAGAAGGTTCACTTTTAGATAATTTCTTGATTAACAAATGTAAGTTGAACTGTGTGCCTATTACATTTGTACACTCCTACTTACCATTCCTTTGAGTCACTGATAGACATCCCATTCAGTGGAAGCTATTCAGTGAAATGAAGTTTCTCTGTAATTTTCTTCTACTATCAGTTTTGCTCCCATCCAATCCTTGCCTTTATCTTTGTCATATAAGAAATTATGTACATGTAAGGAAGGAAACTTCCCTGAAGTTTGTGAATACATTATATCAAGCTGTTGTCTTGCTGCTGACAACCGGTTGCTGCAGGATCTCTACCATTGCGTCTGGGCCCTTCTGTAGCCCTGAGCTGATGGATGGAGTTCAGTTTTGGAGCCGTCCATGTCTCCAGGACTTCCTCTGAATCCTGTGGGTGGTATGTGGTTCCTATGAGTAGTGAATGAACATTGCTAATTGAACAAACAAGAGAAGAAAATTATTGGTTTCGTTCAAGTTATGTGTTGTTTGTATTCTCTTGACGTCTGTTAAGTCCTAGTCTCCCATCAGAGAGCCATGGGACTGGTAGCTGTGTTAGCATAGTCAATAATTTCTACCCCAAAATTGTTTACATTCTCCAGCCTTAGCTAAAGTGGTAGTATCACTGGAATGAAGTATGTATTGGGCAGTACTACTAACCCTTTAACCCTACAGATTTGTCTTCAGTATTTTTTTCAGTTGCATCAATCAACATACCTAGGTTCCATTCTTTCTCTAAATTATCTGTCAGTCATAGGTGGTGGACAGAATATCGCAGGGTTTTTTCCCGTTTGCTAGTTTCTTCTGTGAAAAAGAAAGTTAGTCCATCTCATCTTTGGAAGTCACTGTAGAGCAAATGTAAAGTCCAGTAAAATCAAAGGAATGCTTTACATCAAGAAAACAAGACTTGTTCTCTGCTTCAGGATGGTAACAACACAAGGAAGGAATTAGATTGACATAGTATGGCAATGAATTGAATCATAGTCTTAGGAAAAAAAGATCATATATTCGAAAGAGTACAGGATGCACCACAATGTGACTGTGATCTTCAGCTTGGTGTTTTATAACTGCAGAAATACAAATTAAAAAGTATTACTTTGTGTAGCTGACTGCCTCCAGTCAGTCAGTGAAATTTGGGAGATGAAGTTCGCACAAAGATATTAATAGTTGGCAAAAGAAATCATTGAATTTCATGCTGTTTTGTAATAACTGGTTTCTGAATGAAGTGAACTAATTGTGCTATAAGCAGTATGACTGAACCAGCATGTTTTTAGGCACAACTTATTGTATATGTTAACATTTCTAGCTTTTATGGGTGTGTCAGCTGTATTATATTACAAGTTGCACTATTTTAAAGAGTACTGAAATAACAAATAGAATTTACAAGATTCACATATAGGTGAATATATGTGTCAGAATTTAAAGAAAAACTCTTTCAAAGGACTTTCCCTAGAGCATTAGTAGCAAAGGAACAGTGCAACTTAGAAGACCCTTCAATTATAGAAAGTGTGATGATGGGGAAAAAAAGAGTGAATAATAACAGCAATGGAAAGAAAAAAATCAAAATATGGATAACTGAAAGCGGTAGCTGATGGGGACAAAAGAGCGTAAAGATATGGGATGAAGAGGGGAAAAAAGGGAAAAAGTAGGTTCCTGTCTATAAGTGTACTTTATTCTTTATATTCTTTTCTTTCTGTGTTTATCATTTTCAATGATGTATGCTGAGACTCCTTAGGAAGATTTCTATTTTAAACAGCAGAAATTTGAAGAGATGTTTTTACCCAAAGAAAAGAAAGGACTTTCAGTACACAGTTAATGCCCATGAAACCATTGGATTGCCTTGTTCCCAGGAGAACGCAAGCTTTCCCGGTTTCAGTAGTGTGCCTCCAGGAATTCATTCCAGGAGGACACACAATTAGCCCATACTCATCCAAAGTGCACAGTGTAACATGATGCAGTTAAACCAAAAGACAGTTTTCATCTTTTGACCCTGTGTCAAACATGTCAGTTGAGTAGCTTACCTGAGAAGAGAACATAGGCCATCAGATATTTTCCTGTAGAAAGGGACATGCAGTAGATACACACATACAAATGCAACTTTAAAACCTGATTTATTTTTAAAGTAAAAGTGGCCTTTGTAAGTGGTACACCTCAGTGCATTGAAAATCTCCTTTCTTTTTGGCAGTCCAAAATTTAAATAAAAATCATTGCCCTTCCTTAGGCTATATAGGAAGGACATTAAAAATGGCTCTTTCATTTTAGGCACTAACAAGATACTGAGTCCTCTGGAAGGATGGGTTTGATACTGTCAAATCCACAGCCAAATTATAGTTTTGGTAATGGTAAAGTATTCAATGTAGTGTCTACATCTTGCATCTATTAACATGCAGAATAGTTTAAAAAGTTCACAGTGAAAGAGAGTGATTTTGAATAACTCCTAGACAGAAATACACAGGTAACTGGGTGGCGAGTGAGTTGGTGGTGGTGGTCTCTCTGTGTGTGCCTGTGTAGGGGTGTGATGTGTGCAGGGAGAACCTGCATAACTGGTAGAAAAAGCACAAGCTAAAAACTCAAATGGCAGTGTGAAGAAGTCCCCATAGCTTAATTAAATAAAACCGATAATGTGATTTAAAGTTCTTTGCTTTAAAATTACTTTAATAGTGGTGTTAATTACTAGAGGATTAACACTGCTTACATGTGACAATAGATGTGGTCAGTCAATAAAGGGTGAGAATAATGTTCGTTTAAGAAGCAAAAGAATCTAGCACAGGATTACTCATCAGAGAGGGATAACATTTCAAAGTGGCAAGTAAAATCAGGGGAAGAGTTTTTCAAGTTGCAGGAGGCATTAGAGGCTGAATTTTGGCATCATTATGCAGCAAAAGTTCCATGTATATTGGGATGTGTTGGAGCTAAAATATGAAGAGTAATTATTACAAATGACATAAAACATAGTTTGGAATTACTCTGTCTTCCAGAGCAATTGTAACAAATAATTTTTCAGATAAAACATTTTAAGGAAATATTGTCTATAGAAGTGAGGAGAAAAGCCAAAATCGAAAGGAAAAAGGTAACTTCTAAGGATAATAATTTCTTGAAGATGTGCTTCTTAGAAAAGAGGTTGTATTGGACTATTGCCATTAAACAGAAAAGGTTTTTCCTAATATGTTTGCAAACAGCAGCAGGAGGCAAAAAGCCAACAAAAAAGCAAATCCAGGTTTCTTGTTACTGCAGCCTGCTGGGCTCGGAAGCCTCTCCTCAACCAAGTTGTCTATACAACAAGTTAACAAAAACAAGACCAGGATGTTATGTGGGGTGTAGTATTTGCTAAAATGTTTTTAGAGTCATTTGATAGATATAAATGTGGAAGTAAATGTCTTGTTGTAGCTGAAGAAGAAAGTGAAGGTTGTCCAGGAAAGAATATGAAACTTCTTTTCTAGTGATTTTGGCTTTGCTTTTAACTTGTCTTCATTTACATTCCTAAGCTATTGATTGTGGAATTCCTTGTCCAGTGGTTCCCGGGTCTAGTATAGCTTTCCCTAAGGGATGTAACTTCATCTGCTATGAAGGGTGGTTATGCAGCCATACCCTGAGTGCACTACTTAGGAAGAAATAACTATCTGTTTACAGTAAACTTATGATGACCACATCTGTAAGTGCCAGTGTCTTACAGATTGCATTGAATTTTTGTTTCTGAACACAAACAAAATTATGCTGGTTTGTGGCCTGTTTTGCCTTGGATTTTGGTGGCTTTCCACATGTTCTAATTCAGCACCCAAGATCAGCTGAGATACTTTACTGAACAGTTGCTGTATTTGTATCTGCTTCCTGCAGATGCTTTTCAGAGAGACACTTGTATATAAAATTTTCACTGTTTTGATGGCCACCTAAGAAAAGAATCTGGAGCACTGTGGCTGTAACTTTTTTTTTTTTTTTAGATGTGCAGCTTTTGAGAAATGCACAGTTCTTTAAATAAACCAGACAAAAAAAGTTTTAAATTAAAAAATAATTACTCTTCTGTGTTGAAACAAACTATTATTTCCCCTTATCTACTGTAGAACCCCAGGTCACCTCAGTGGAGATGATGTGTTTCATAGTTACACTAGAGATCATGGACCTCTGTGGAGACCAAATGCTGCAGATTCAGGAGGTGCTCATAAACGTTGTAGACGTGATGTATATCCTCCTGTTAGGTTGAATCAATCTCTGTAGCAATGTAATTTCATTGTATTTCTTGGTGTAATTTTCTCTGGTGTTTTTGTCTGTGTCAGAATACAACAAAAAATAACTGGAAAGCCAGGAGAGAGAAGCACCGTGTTCACCAAATCACTAGTTCCCAGTGCCCAGGTTGGCGGCTCCTGGCTCTGTTCTGTGAGCTGCAGCTGCACACTGAGAGCTGAGGTCTGTGCCTCCTCTGTAAGCACAAAGCTGATGCCATGGAGCTGTGCCGTGCTTACTTGTCTTTGTAAGCATCAGTTTGCATTTGCACGCCTGGGCTGTGTATTGAAAACTCCTTCCTTCAATCCTAGAAGTAATCAGACTGAAATTTAAACTTGGAGTTGTAATTATACCTGGGCAGAGCACTGCAGATGTTTAGTTCTAGGGTACAGCTGCCTCACTGTGTAGATTAGATGTGCGTGTACACAAGGACAGTTTGGATTAGTTAGTTAAAAACAGCATTTGTCAGATAATGACTTTTCATAATATAGTATATATACTTGTAAGACTGCAGGCATCTAGCATTGCTCATGTGGATACTGCTAAATATTAAATGTGACAGATGGGACAAGAACGTTCAGTTCCAGAACACAGTATGGAAGTTGAAGTGAACGTGTTTTGTATTTAAATTTTATTCTAGTTACACCAAATTAGATTAAGTTAATCACACCTTCTCTAAACCAGAGAAGGTGGTTAAAATTCAGTTTTAACTTTAGATTTTGAACATTTTGGATACATTTTTTTAGTGAATCAACTCAAATGGATTTTTACAGGATGGATTAAGGCAAATGATACAGTTTTAATCCTCAAGAAACTTATTTTAAGATACTGTGCCTCATCACGTGCTGTTTATGGCAGTATATCACAGATGAGCAAATAGTTTAAAGCAAGCCTGTTGTAAGTCTTGTGCAACTGAAAAAAAAGTGCTTATAGAAAATTAAAGTTTAAATAAAGTAAACTGTAAAAGTTAGTTTTAGTAAATGACAATATTTAAGTACTGCTGGCAAACATGTTTAAAAAACACCAGAAGCCAAACGAAAATGACATCTTAAATTTAACTGTGCTATATTAAATATTTCTTAATTGTAACAGCTGAAATTCTGTTTTCGAAGTCTTGTTCAGGTCGGAAGCAGATGGCCTGTTTTAGAGGGCTGCAGTTGTCACCCCTGCGTGCTCTGTGAGTGTGTACGCCTCTGCGCCGGAAGCTCAAAACCAAAAAAAATGGTGAATGACCTGACCATTGCATAATACACAATTTTTAATCCACACAAATTTTGCCATTGACATAGTTTTACGCTTTGTCTAAAGGGACTTTGTGTACGGACTAACACGCTTGACAGGAGCAATTTGGCCCGAGCCCGTGCCCTCCGGAGCCTGACTGTCTGCCAGGCTCCTGCTTTTCAAACTCTTCCCTGTTTCTAGACTCAAAAGACGGTTCTTTTGCTACTAGTCCAGCTTATTCTGTAATGATGAAGAACAACACACTTCATAATAAACATTTTCACTGTAATTAAACAAATCTTCTTTGAAGAGGTATTACTTGTTGCTATACTGTGTATTCCATAGGCCTAGCTATTTATATTTGTCTCAGTAACTGTTTTTCAGTGTCTTCAGATGTTACATCTTGGGCTGCTTGAAATTTTAATGGGATTTATAGAAATTATACATTGTGAGTGTTTTTCTGGTTATGGTAACAGCAACAAGCTTGTTCACATGACTTCAACAGCAAGTGTTTTATTTTGTAGGCAGGCCTAAATTCATTTGAAGTGCCAAAGAATAAAAAATGTATTTGGACTTGTTCATGAATATAACAAGACCAGGCAACTCTGAGTGTACTACAACATCCATTTTATGAAAAAAATCTGCCCTTTGGAAGAATTTTTGCTTATAAAAGACGTATGAATACAAATAACTCCTGTTTCTTAGCATAACAACAATTCACAATGGTTCAGCCGTCATAACCTCTGAGTTTATACATTGTACATTTATGAATGTGTTAAAGATTGTATCCCAACATTCAAGATACTGACAGATATGATTTCACTTATAAATTTGAAACAGATGGTAGCATTTAAATATAAAATTGTTTCATTCTTGTGAACATTTCAGTGTCCTACATTTAGACACAATTTCTAAATGAATGGTGGTTGAAGAAAAAAAAGGGTACGTTTTAATGCAGTGGCTTAAAAACTGAAAGACACTGCCTTTCTAACACAAACTATCCTTCCTTTGAAAATCCAGGGCTCAGTTTTCAAAGCATTGTCTAGGAATTTAGCCTGCGACCCCCATTGACACTAATGGGAATTGCATAGCTAAGTCCCATAACATCACTTTGAAATCCATTTGTTGTACCAATCCAGAAAAAGGGTAGCATAAACTATAGGGAAACATTCACAGATCAAGAGATCAATTTACGCTTTGAAATACAAGCCCAGTGTGCGTTATTCCAGTTATGTGATCAGAAAGGGGGATTTTAAATTCACCACATTCACAAAATAAGTCACCAGGTGTAAATAAAACAAAATATTTTGGCAAGTGGCAGGCAGACTTGCTAACCAGGCTAACAAGATATTTGTCAGCAGTAACAAACACCTACTGATTAAGTGATGATTGTGTTTGGTTGGTATGGTGTTATTCTACTGTTAGCAAATTCTGTCTTACATTCTTCCAACCTGGACTTAGATATTTTAAGTACTTCTGTTGTTCTTTGCGACCAAGAAATGTTTAGAGTGAACAAGACTTGTCTTTGTCCAATTCTGATTCTGGTCCTTGGTGCTTTAGTTCCAATTTAGTAAGTGCTTTCATGATGTGTATGCTTTAATAAACAGGGACATAACATTTGGTGAATAATTGTGGTGTTATCTACATGGTCGTGCAGGGGTCTTTTTATTAATTTCTTGGAAATAGGTGTATACCTGTGTAAGGTATATTCATGTGCACTTGTGCAAAGATGAAAGAAGTGTTGTTGTTGCATAGCTGTGTTACTGCAGTGCCTATGTGTCCCAGTCATGGGCCATGGCCTCATTATGCTGGGCAGAATATAAATAAGTGTTTTAACAAAAGAAAGACAGCACTGCCTCAGAGTTCACAAACTGATGAGATTATAGCTCCACTGAAAGGTTAACATTATGTCAGAAATTATGAAACAACAATGATTCTGGTTGACAGGCTTCCTCTCCGGTCATCAAACCCATTAGTCCTTCTGAATACAAGGTGTGGTGTATTGGTACAGTGTGAGCTCCTTGGAGTAGGAAATGTTGAGGACTGGGACATTTGTGAGTAGCTCTTGTGAGTTTACTGTGTTTAAAATGAAAAAGTCCTTTTCATGATTGGTATTTTTTAGCTCCAAAACCCAATAAAAATAGTAATAATTGAATATTTATGTATTTGCTATTTCTTTACCTTGGTGACTTAAATGATACATAGCTAACAACAGTCAGAGTTTTTTTCCTAGGTCAAAAACCATGCATCCTCAAGGAAAAAACTGCAATGTTATTTCTGTACTCTTTCCTAAGAGATGGTTGGGTGTAGCTTGCAGTTGTATATGCTTGGCACTGTTCATTTCCCAGAAGAGTTCACCGTATTCCAGGCTTTGGGGTTTTTTTAATTAAAGAGGTCAAAATCCATTATATCAAAATTTCAAAGAATTTACCAATTAGCTGTAGTCTGTGATGCCCAGCAGGTGGCTTTTATACTATTAAAGGGAGATTGTTTCCATCTCTGATCAAAGCAAAACCAAAACAAAAGAAAATATAGAATATTTTGCTGTACACAGTGCAAACCACACGCTGTGTAAATTATACATGAAAACTGTACATGAGAGACTGTTTAGTCATCCCACTTCCAAGAAAAAGTTCTATGTATTTTCACACTGGTCCTCACGAGGATTTTAATGATAGTGTCTAAATCTGTTCAGATTACTGATTAGCTGAGAAACTTAGACAGCTTGCTATTTTCTAAAATGAAGACTGTAGCATTTTTGTTATTTAAAAGTAAAAGTAAAAATGCACAATTAAGTAGAGTAATGAATTTGGTAGAAGTGAAATTAGAAAAAGCTGAGTGTACTGGAATGTCCCAAGTCGCAAAAAAAAAAAAAAAATTCCAATTTGCACTTTCAATGAATCTAAACTTCCCCGATTTTTGCCTACTTAAAAGAATGTTTGTGACCTTTTGACCCTTTTGTTATCCCTTACTCAGAAGGGCCTTTATTCTGTAAGGCTTAGGTATAAAAAAATAAAAAGAGCGTTAATGGCATAACAGTCCTTTCTGATCACCCTGTGTAAGATGTTTATGCAAAGTGTCAATAGAAGCAATTGGCCTAACAGTGTGACAACCTGCTTTGCTTGGAAATGGGCTAATCTCCTGTTTGGGTTATCCAGAGGTCAGGTAAGGATTTCTTTCTTCGCACTCCCCGTAGCGCACGGGTACATAACCTGCAAACACTACAGGGCAGAAATCAGAAGCAACTGAGCCCAAAGATGCCACAAAGCATTTCTGTTTAATCTTGACCATTTTGCTTTTTCTCATGATTTTTTTTTCTCTGCCTTCTTTTGGTTTTTCTCTTCCTGGTCCCATCCAGAGAGTCCCCTTGAGCGTATAACACATAATGATGACAGGGACTCTAACAATTTCATTATTTGCTGCTTCGCTGTGTTGGGTTGTTTTTTTTTTCAAACAGGCATCATCCCACTCTTTTTTGAAGTTCACGTGGAAACCTACTTTAAATCTCAGTTTTTGAGGGCTGCCCCCGTTGCCCTGTCACAGCAGGCTGGAACTCAATAAGAGCTCAGGCAAGCGTAGCGGGCCAGGCAATGGGCCTTGGCGGGCTGCACGCTGTGAACTCCTGCCTCACTGAATCAGCTTCTGTGTGTTTTTATAACTGCCTTTTTTTTCCCTGTTAATTATGTCCCAAGGCTGTGGAAAGACAGCATTTATCTGTTTCAACAGACTAAGCAGCAAGTGTTCTGACATGTTTATCAGGCAAATTGTACCTGACAAAAGGTAATTACACATGCAATCAAGTCCAGAAGTAACTGGGTGATTAGGGGTTAATAAACTTCAACATAAGAAATATTCATCTTGTGAGCAAGGAGAGTGGGCCAGAAAGACATAACTGACAGTGATATGTTAAAAGAATTACTTTCTTTGGGTGGAATATTTGACTTTACAGAAAGGTAAGTAGGATATTGAGTGTACAACTCCTCATTTTTATCTCAAGCTCCTGAAGCATTGGTGTCTGTTGTACAACCAAAGCTATTTGCTTTGCTATCATGCTACTTCGGAAGACATAACGGCACCATTCCAGCTTGTACTGAGCTACCTTGATAATTTACAATTACGATATTTGTAGTATAACCAGCACAGTCGCTGTTGTCTAATGGACACTGTCCCCATTTCCATCTGCAAAGCTCATGTCTCCTCCCGTCTCTTGCTGTGTTGACTCTGTTCATAGCTAGTTCCCAAAGTTGCGTTCTCTTCCAAGATTATTCCTGACAGTTGCCCAAAAGTAAAAAGGAAAGGGCATCTGTATGATATTTGAGGATGTGACAAGAGGCTCAAATGGCATTGAAAGGGCCGGATGGTTGATTCCAGCAGTTCCCAGTGCACGAAATTCTCACGTAATTACAAGATGGCCTAAATACAGGACTATGGCTGAGCTGCTCTGAACTTTAGGTAATACAAGACAAAGCTTTAGGAAGCAATGAGGAACAATAATTTCTATCCAAACACGGCTGTGTCACCTAGACGCTGGGAAAACATGTGAGTACTACCTATAGGTGCAAGTGCCCTATTTGAAACCAGAATTCTGTCCCTAACATCTTAAGAACTTTTCCCCTGTAGCATCAGTATTATAATGTTTTGTGTTAATCAATCCTGTTAGCTAACAAGGTCTTAAACTAGGAACTCTTTTAACCAAAACATAGTTTAGTATCTTTTACAATAAAATTGTTCTGTTTAAAATTAAAATATTCTAATTAAAAATAGCAGCACTATCTGTATAATGTAAGAAATTGCTATAAACTTTTATGTAAGTACATATAAACACCTTTTTTCCCCAAGTGGTGTGTATTTCTGTCAGAGAGACCTAATGTTAGACATAAAAGTTAGAAAGTACCTAGATGTGAACACAAGATTAGAAAACCAAAGCACTGTAGGACATCATTTGAAATAAAAGTACAGAACAGCAATGAGAGGCGTAAGTTCCCTATAATGTTAAAAATACGTACATGACTAATAATGTACTGGTTTGAGAAGGCAGCACAGTTTCATGTACAGTAAAAGAAACATGCTGCTTTATGATCATCAACCCTGATGGTTTCAAGATGTTGGCTAAAGGTTCCCCTTCTGTCACACCTTTAGAAGAGGCAAAATCCTCTAAATAAGGGGATGTGACTACCCTATCTTGTAAAGTAAGTAAGTGGACAGTCTGTTGGATGCTCTTGTCTGGTATACTTGAAAGGTTAAAGCTTCTTGTTGTTGTTGTTGGGGTTTTGTTTTGTTTTGTAATGACTCAGACACACACACTTCTCTGCAAATTACTCCTAGTCAGAAGGGAATAATTGCTGCTGACTCCTAGGGAAGCATATTCTGCTTCATTATAAAATACTCAGGTATAGTATTGCTTGTCTTAGCTTATTTTTCATGGGTTTTATGGGATAAAGATGGTACAGCAATGCCGTTGTTCTTGGGTAGGAGTACGTATATGTAGTTTATTTGGTGCTTCACAGTGTTTCAGCTGCATGATAAGCTGGTTCTAACTGAGCACCATTGGGTGGCTCCTTAGGTGGGGCTGAGTGACTGACTCACAGCTAAAATGGGCTGCACTGCCTCCAGATTCTCAGAGTAGTGGGAGAGATTGTCTTCCTGTCTGGCCTTCAGTTCTTCCCATATGTGTTAACTTTGGAAAGATGCATGTGCAAAATAAGCATTTTTTCTGTTGTAATTTCAGGGCAAGCAATACATATTCTAACCTTGAAGAAGTCACATCCAGTAGCACCAGTGTGATGTGTTACACTCTGTGGCCTTTGATTGGTTTTTGAGGACCTAGTCTTTGCCCATATTTATCTTATAACAGTGCATGCCATTCCTTGCTAGACAATGCATGTCATTTTCAGTTATTGTTTTAATAGATAGTTAACAGTTTTAATAGATAAAATAGTAGTAGGGAAATGTTGCGTTAACTTGGCCTTTAATAAGTTGATTCTAGTTGCCACAGTAAAAATATTGTCACAGAACCAGTAAATTCTCCTGTACTTCATATACATCATATGCCTCTGGCAAGACGATCCCACTCCTCTATGAGGAAGAGGAATTAAAGTGCTTCATTTAAGGAAGGGACACATTTGTGTAGCAAAAGACAGTGTAAATCAGAAAGGAACAGAGGAGTAGAAATTGAAGCACATTGTAGGGTCGACACCTCTGCAGCATGGCTGCAGGAGTGAAGGTGAATTTGGGGTTGTGCTCAAGTGAAGCTTGGTATAAATGGATTGAAGTTATTTCCCATTACACATGTGGTGGTCCTGGGATATTTCTGCTGGACTGTCCTTCCTGCAGTTGGCTGCTCACCAACCTGCTCCCCTTGCAAAGTGCCTGCATTCACTGTACGTCCACTGAGCCCAAGTGCCAGGTCAGATGCAGGTGATATGAATGGCTGGACACAGATCCAAAGAGCTGCACACCAGGTGGCTCTTGCCCACCACAGTGTACAGTATGTGCTGTCAAAGCCCATTACATACAGCAATATGGCACAGTGCAGAACTGCAGCTGTGAGGGGGACAAAATGCACAATGCATAATTGTGCACAGCAGCAGTCCGGTCTCCAGCAGGGTCTGCAGCTCCTGCCACATTTACTCCAGAGGCAGGGCATGGCTGTCACACTGCAGTCCCTGGACATTGCACAGAAGGAGGGAAGAGAGCTATGGCTGAGTGGCACGTGTCATCTGATTCCATGTCCCTGGTCCTTTGAGTTACCTGCCACATGTCATGACAGCTGCTTGAACTTAGGGGATTTATTAGCATGAGGCTGGTTGTATGCAGCTCTTTGACCAAGCTCTGGGTGCATCCCCCTCACTGACAGTGTCTGTGAAGGTGTTCATTCTTCAGAGCCAGGACTATCTTGGAGTGCACAGAATATGCTTCTTGTTCTCTTTGGACATTTTTTTACCTCATGTCTTGAAAAGCAAAACTCCATGGTCTCTTTAGAGCCCTACATGCCTACCTGTGTTTGGCTAGGTGACAAATGAGGTGTAATCTTCCAGCACAGCTGTCACTATCACTGAGATGTCCCAGAGCCATGGCACAATCAGACAGTTGAGTCAAGCACTGAAAGCATAGTATTGAAATCATTCATTTGATACTGTCAGAGAAGTTTCTTTGAACTTGTCAGTACTGCAGTTCTGTCCGTCATTGATGGCTTTGGGCTGCACATTGCTACCAGGATACAGAGCTTCAGGGTTGTTTAGGATTTACCCAGAATCCTCGATTGCAATCTTACAATAGGGTTAAGAAATTAAATCTTTCACCTTTGATTTACTAAACACACCTACTGCAGGAACTGCACGTCCTTTCTTAAGAACCATCTCCCACGAGGAGCCCATGACAAGTAGCATTGTAATTAGCAGTAATTTATTAATACATTGTTTGCTTTTCCGTAAGAGAGAGGGAACATAAAGTCACCAGATTATGTAGTTTGGGTTCCTGTGCTTGTCAGCTTTATCCTCCATGCTTGCATTGTGCATCTGCTTGTCCTACCTTTCCACTCTTTGGTTTGTGCTTTTGAAGTTCATACAGCCTTTGAGGACTAATAAGAAGTGATGAGTAATATGCAGCAGCAACTGAGGCTGTGGGTTTCACAAATGATACTAATTCCCGAGTTAACAAGCCTTCCCAAGTCTATTTGTTCAGTGACTAAAGGGATGCTCTCAGTTCAGTAGGAGAATTGGTGGTGTCCATTCTGAGAAAAGGCTTAGTGGGAAAGAACTATTTGCATTTGATCTTGTCAGCTATCATGGGTATGTAAGTCAGCAGAGAATGAAAAGCTTCCTTGTTTTTAAATACTTTTCATCGATATGAGATAGTTAAATGTGAAATCTAGATGTCACTGAGGTTTGTAATGGTCCCTGGAGGTCTTTGGGACAACAGCAGTAATTGTGTCAGAGGTTCATTATAAAGGCAGGAAATGTTGCTACTGTATGCTTTTATTTTATAACTAAGTTGGTGTTATGATTTTGGGGATGAGCATTTCTGGACACCTCTGGCACTTCATCAGGCTGAGAAGTTTGAGCAAGTCAAGGTTCTTGGAGGTGCAGTCCTCCTCATAGCATAGCCTGAGAAGTCAGAGGAGTGGGCTCCTGTTGCAGCTCTGCCTGAAGGAGCAGGAGCTGCTACTGTTGTGCCCCAGCTGTAACAGCTCTGATATGACTTCACAGAAGCACATTTTAAAGTGAACAGGGTTCTTTCTTTCTGTGACTTGCGGTAGTCTGTTACGTATTTTAAAGCAGTTTTGTTACAGAAAATCCTGTTCTGTACTACCTTTCCAACATTACTGATTCCGCAGGCCTCCAGGCAAGCAGCAGCTCTAGGTTACGCTGCCACGGGCACTACGAGCTGGGGCAAAGTGCTGCTAATGGTTCCCCACACGTATTTTAACAGTAGGTTTGGCTAACACAGGGCAGCCTGAGAACAAGCCCTTGTTAGCCCTCAGCAGCAGGACAAGGCCAGGCACCAGACGCAGGGGGAAGCTGGGGGCGCCCCGCCATTGACGTCAATGGCAGTGGGGCCCGCGGCCCGCAGGTAGCCGTGGGAAAGGCTTCCCCAAGCAGGGCTGCCTGTGGCCTGGCCCCTGGCAGCCTGGGCAGGGTGCCCAGCGGTGCCTGGCCTGCACCCCGTGATGGTGGAGGGGGAATTAGGCTTGGAGGGCTGCGAGGGTGCTTGCTGCTGGAGGTTCTGCATTGTGTCTGATTGTAAAAGCAGGCTGTTTTGCTGAACAGCAGCTGTGAGTTCATGAGTCAAAGGCCTGATTTGAAACTTTAGCCAGGCATAGGACTGCGCTTGGAGGCTTTTTATTCCTGCACTCTGAAGTGTTTGGGTTTGTTTGGGCCAGAAGCGTGCCCAGGGCTTGGTGCTGAGTTTTGGGGATCAGTCGCACTGGAGAGTGCAGTGGGAGGTATTTAATTAATTTAGTTGAGACTACCTGAACCTCTGCTTTAAATTACTGCGAGGAGCAGCAGACACGAACATCTCCAGCTTGCTCCCCATGGTAATGCAAGATGCCAAACAGTAAAGCAAGTTCTCAAACACCAAAGCATGAAGCCATTAGCATCCTTTCCTAGGACCTGCATAGCTGCCTCCCTGCGCAGGGAGGGAGGCAAGGGATGTTAAAGAAAGAAATGGGCAGGTGAAGGGAGGGTGTCGGTGGGGCTCGACAAGGGGCTGCGGCCGGCCTCCCTCCGCCAGAGCCGCCACACGCTCGCTCACCCGCCTCTCCCCCCGCAGCTCCTGGACCTCTTCATGGTGTGGGACTGGTCCACCTACCTGGCTGACTACGGGCAGGCCACCTCCAAGTACCTGCGGGTTAACCCCAGCACGGCCCTCACACTCCTGGAGAAGTAAGTGCGGAGGTCGGAGCTGCCGGCACGGGGATGGAGGCGGCTCCAGGGCCGGGGCTGGAGCCGCCCGCCCAGCCGGGAGCGGCGCGGCCGGAGCCCCGCGGCAGCACGGCCGTGTCCCGG